>MUZC01001017.1:49545-131266 GCA_002072015.1 Radix auricularia
TTTGCACGAACCCTTGAAAATATAAAAAAAAGTATTTTTTAAAAATAAATATTAACTATACAACTGATCGCAATTCAGACCTGATAGTGTTAATAATCGATAAAACGTGATTTAATTGGCTCACTTAGAAAACATAGTATAAAGTATAGTTTATATTTTTAAAATTTCTCAATTTAGACAAGCTCCGCTGGCCTTATTGAGAGAGTACAGGCGCGTGATGCAACCTGTGTGATGTTCGATCCCCAGCAGTGGAAAATATTTTTTTTTCTTTTCATACTCAATTGTAACATACCGCAAACACTTCAAACAGTTATTTCTTCGTGTTCGTTTATTTTTTTTTTCATTATTAATATTTAGTTACAGTCCTATATTAGCTGTTAACAATCATTTTATTTTAAGGGACGCTGGCTGGATAGTCCTGGATAGGGCCCCCGTTTCATTGCAGCCCGGGCCCCGTGCAGTCTTAATCCGCCCCTGCTAACACATAAATAAAAGTTGTGTAAACTGTTTTCTCATTTTGTTTATAAATTATATCCCTGTGTTACTTCGTACCACCAAAAATATGTAAACTATAACAATAGCCCATGTGCCGTCTTTGTTATGTTAGTGCCTTGATAATCGCCTCTTATCCACAAATCTGGTGGTTGTTGGTTTCTGTTCTGTTATGTATTCGCATTATTTTTGAAAATTACTTACATAACAATTTGTGGGTGTTTATTTATAGAACATTTAAAAAAAAAAAGTTTATTGTAATATTCATCTTCGTCTGTTAAATTCATAACAATGCTCTCATTAATTTTTCCGTGTTTACTACTCTAGACCGAAAAGACGGACTTTTACAAATTCTTTGGGCGTCTGCTTGCCGAAAAGACATTGGAACGATTTTTTTATGACACTTCCTAGTAAGCTAGCGAGCGGAAATGTTGCAGGTATACTCGTGCCGATGATAAAAATGATGTATCAAATTTCAGATCGATCGAATGTACTGCAATCAAATTTATGAATTTTAAGATTATCTCTATTTTATATTTAGCACGTTAATTTTTGTGCAAGAGTATCGCGTTGCGTATCATATTGAACAACATTTTTTATACTATACTTTCCAGTAACGCTGTGCGTGCGTATTAAAATATATTGACGACACTTTAAAAAATATACTCCTATCTGTAAATGTAAATGCTATTAATTGCTAATCTGTCTCGTGGTTAAACATGTTTTAATAACCCCTTTCCCGTGATCTGACTTTTTTACCATAAATCCTTTATATTATTTTATATATTTGAGACAAAACTAAAAAAAAATCCATGGATTGTTGTGCGATGCGTATTATTATGAACATTCTTTTTGTTATGTCTTACGGTTAAAAAAAAATAATTTGTTCTTTTTAAATTAAAAAAACAAACAACTTTTACTAGGTTTATAACACTAAAGTTTTAGCATGAAACGAGTTTTCCCCCTATACTCTATAACAACCAACTTGAAAGATCTGTTGTATGTCCAAACACAACATGACATTACAGTAAAAGTTTCAGAGCTATCTTAGTTTCGCCCCCATACACCGAAAGTGCCTTGTATTCCTATAGTCAGGGCCAGTCTTAGGCCACTGCAACATATGCGGCCGCAGTGGGCCCCTCGCTTTCTTAGGCCACGCCGAATGCCCCCTTGATCTATTAAAATATATTCAACAGTATAGATTGGAACATTCGTTACTCAACCTTATACTGTTTCTATGAATGTTTTCAACAATTGCTATAAGTGTATCTAGTTGTGAAAAGAGTTTCTCAAAACTGAAGTTGATAAAAAATGTCTTTGTTCCACAATTAGTGATTTAAGACTACAACAGTCTTGCAATATTGTCCATAGAACAGGATATTACAAATAATTAAAATTTTGACAACATAATACACGATTTCTCTACTATGAAAGTTGGGTAAGTAAATTTATAAATATGTTTACATACTAATGTATACAATTTCTTTGTTTATAAAAAATCATATATTTATAAATACAAAATAAAATCATATTAATTTGTAAGGTTTTTTGGCTGTTAATTTGGAATATATTTTGTCTCATTAGGGGGTGGGGGACCTGCAGCCTTAATAACTTTCTTGTGGCCTTTAAAAAAAAAGAATCTTGTTTTTTTTTAATGTGTACAAATATGTATATCATCTTTTGCGGCCTCTTTTATTAATGCTTACATAAACATGGCATGGCATGGTTAACATATTCCCCACCTTTTACTTTTAAAATGTATTTCGTTTCAATTACAATTATTTATTAATGTTTTTTAAATTATAAAAACCATCATACGATTGATTTAAGTGGCCGTCCTTAATTGACGTCACGCGAGTCTTTGGCTGATTTTTCATCCCCTACTCCCTTGTCACACGTCGTCACAAAAACTTAGACCCCTTCTTCAATGTGACATCCCACCCCCCCCCCATAAAAGCCGTATTTTCTATTTGACAATGAGCAGGTTTCCAATCAATTTGTAATGTAATTATTTTCTAGTGTAAGGCTGCACTCCATATCCTAACACGCGTGAAACCATGTAAGACTTCATTAAATAAAGTGTCGGTAATCATATATGGAACTTTTATTTAAAGTTGCGCGTTTGGATGTGACTTCAAATGTGTGACATCTCTCTCCTCCCATGTATGACGTCATTTATGGACGTCCCCTAAAGGGGCGGCAAATTGGAGAACGCCCCGTGCGGCAAAAGCTCTAGCTACGCCACTGACCACGCCTATCTTAATTTTCTTTTTTTATCCTCATTAATTCTTTATCCCTACCCAAATTGGACCCCGCGCAATCCGTTTCGCATACTAAGCCGCAAAGGGCCCCGCAATAGCTAAAACCGGCCATCCTTATGGTCTATCCCTCATTTCTTCAGTCCAGCCAAAACTTACCTCTCAATTTCAATTTCCCATCGTCCTCACCAGCAACAATAACGCCACCTATGGGTTTGATGATGTCAGGGTAGACAATCCCTGGATCTAGATTACATGTGTCAAATTTATTTTGATAGCTTCTTTACACTAACAGATAATTTTACATAATATTTTTAAAAGAAATCAACAAATTGGTCGTGTCATATTTATGTTATGGTATTTCATGTGGTTTAGTTGTGTGGTGTTATGTGTTACTATTAAGGGGTTATTTTACTGTTTTATTATAAGTTAATAAGATGTTATTACATTGCAATATTGTAAGACTGTAAGGTATTATTATACCGTCTGATTTATGATATTTTATCGTTATATTTATGGTGTTATCCTGTGGTGTTGTATTGTGTTATATGGAGGTATAATTTATTTTTATTATTAAATCCTTTATATTAACGTGTGGTGTCTGAGCCGTGCGACCGACCGACCGTGCGACCTTGCCGAAAAAACTTTGGATCGATTTTTAACCCATTTTCTCGTCAGCTAGCGAGCTGAAATTTTGCATGCAAACTCATACCAATGATAAAAATGATGTATCAAAATTTCAAATCGATCGAATGGACAGTAATTGAATAATTGAATTTTCAAATTATTTTATTTATCTCTTTATATCCTGTTAATGTTTTGAGATAGAGTGTTATAGTACGTAATATGTTCAACAACCTTGCGTGTCGCGCTAATGCGCGACACGCAAGGTTGGGTGGGTATTACATTGACATTACTTTCTAAAAATATATTCACGATCGGTGCGCATTATATTAAACACGTTTTATGAGACATAACTAGAATTTTGTATTTTCGGATTGTTTAGCCCTGCGTATTTTAATGAACATCCTTATAGTTATGTCTCGTATATAAATGGATTTATAGTGAAAACTTGGTTTTTTAACGTTTTTTTAAATTATCGCGTGCTGTTATATTGTTTTATTGAATTGGCTGTCTGCTGTTATTGCGTGGTGTTATAGTTAGTAAATTGTATGTTGTGATCATATAGTATAATTGCGTGCTGTTATAGTGTGTACGGTGCTATTATATCGCATTATCAAATGTTGATATACAATCATGATTATAATGGAGAACCTCACGTACTTATATGTATGCTGGATCAGCACTACGATAAATTCAAGTGGAATACATGTTTGAAATATTTTAGCTTTTAAAAATTGTATGGCAAGAATATCTAGCAGGATGCTTAAGTTCCCATCGTCAAACGGCAGTTTTCAGCCAGGTGTCTAAGTGAACGTGTTTACCTAGGTGTCTAGGATCACAAACTTATCTGTGTTGGTGATCTACCGATTTTGTACACTGTGTTGTTTTGTTTTCAGTACACTTTTGCCATTGTTTCCCAAACACAAGTAAGAGATCTGGTGTAACTAAGAGGTCTGGTGTAACTAAGAGGTGGTGTAACTAAGAGGTCTGGTGTAACTAAGAGGACTGGTGTAACTAAGAGGTCTGGTGTAACTAAGAGGTCTGGTGTAACTAAGAGGTCTGGTGTAACTAAGAGGTCTGGTGTAACTAAGAAGTGTGGTGTAACTAAGAAGTGTGGTGTAACTAAGATGTATGGTGTAACTAAGAGGTCTGGTGTAACTAAGAGGTCTGGTGTAACTAAGAGGTCTGGTGTAACTAAGAGGTCTGGTGTAACTAAGAGGGTGTAACTAAGAGGTCTGGTGTAACTAAGAGGTCTGGTGTAACTAAGAGGTCTGGTGTAACTAAGAGGTGTGGTGTAACTAAGAGGTGTGGTGTAACTAAGATGTATGGTATAACTAAGAGGTCTGGTGTAACTAAGAGGTCTGGTGTAACTAAGAGGTCTGGTGTAATTAAGATGTCTGGTGTAACTAAGAGGTCTGGTGTAACTAAGAGGTCTAGTGAAATTAAGAGGTATAAGAACGACTGAAAAACGGGTGGTTAGGGGGCATTTGATACATAGAACAGCACCAGCACTTACATCGTGATCCTCCATTATCTCCCCTGCCGTTGTCGTATCTGCGGTTCCCGTTGTCTCCCCTGCCGTTGTCGTATCTGCCTTTGCCGTTGTCTCCCCTGCCGTTGTCGTATCTGCCGTTACCATTGTCTCCCCTGCCGTTACCATTGTCATATTTACCATTATCACCTCCAGTAATGGCCTTTGTCACAACAGCGGCAGTTGCAGCGGCTTCAAGAAGAAGAAAACATATATGAAGTTTTGGAATACAAGGAAACATATGTTCACTTTTAGGGAAATAATTTTGTTCTTGTTGTAAAATTTAATATTGGACGGGATTTATTATATATCCCGAGCTACAATTAAATGTGCCGTGGAATGTTATTGGTCTTGAAACACATCAACAAGCAACAGTTGCTACATTGAGGAAATTTCTACAGGACTGGACAAACATGTGTTTAAACAAGTAACATTACATTTAAAGTATTTTGGTGCGGCTGTTAAATTCGTTTCTTGTCTTATCTTATTTCAGACATTACAGGCGAACCTTCTTTGCTAAAGATTTGTACGTTCAACACTTGGTTATTTTTAAAACTAGTTTTTAAATGTTAAAAGTGTTTTTGCTCTCCTGGTTTGTTCAGGCAACCAGTTCCACATCCAACATTTAAGTTTTGATGTTGTGATGCATCCTACATTGATAAAACCAAACATTCAAAGAAATATTCATAAATACTCAGAAAACTTTCAGAATTGTTTGACAAAACGTTTGAAATGAAATAAAAAAAAAAAAAATTCCAACGGAAAAACTTCGTGATGAGCTTTTAGATCGTTAGGAAATATGAAAGTTTAATAAAACTTATCCCCCCCCCCCTGTGTTTCTGCAAGAAAAAATTCAACCCTTCTGCTGCCATATTTCATTGCGTTCTATACTGCATGCTAACTACCATCAGTCGTCTCATTCACCATGGAATTCCATGTTTCAATGTTATTAGCATATTACTTTGCTCAACAGCCACTTGCTATTAATAAAAACTAATCACACTTCACATACTTTAGCGGCAAATTTCAATATTTATTAGAGAATTTAACTGACATGCCAACCAGCAACAAACAAAAAATATAAAAATTAAAATTATTTTAAACATCGCTGGTTTAAGAACTACAAACGAAACAAAATATAAAGTAATAAAGTTACCTCCCTTATCTTTTTAAGAGTCTACAGAGCATCATCATAGAATGTGAGAAAAACATTACTGGAAATGTTTACATAGCATACAGATACAGTCTATACACAGAGGCTGCATTGAGTTCAGTTTTCAAGCATCTTCCTATTTACCTTTTTGTACTGTCAAACAATTCTTTGATCAATGGAAGTTAGCTTTGCTATTGATTTTAGCTACATATTACAATCAATTTTTTAAAGTAAAAAAGGTGTATTAGTAATAGCTTTAATGCTTGCCATTGTTCCATTGTAATTTTAAACTTTACATTTTTTGACTTTGGCATTAAAAATAATATGTTTTGCTAAGATACATATTTCTTACAATAAGAAGGGAGGTAAGTAAGACTTTTGATATCAAAACTGAAACTGAATATACGACTTCTAGAACAAAGTAATTGATAACACATGAAGATTCACTATTTTTACCTCATTAATTTAGCAGCAGTTGTAATTTTTGCGTTAAAATATGTTGATTGTTATCAATGAAATCACAACTTTCAAAAGACAACTAAGTCTATCAAATATTGCAAATGTTTCGCCACAGGGAAGTAGACAAATATATTAGTCTTTTTCCGAACGATGACTGAAGTTTTGTTATAAAATTTTTTTTTTGTTTATTTAGACTGGTCTTAATCTCAAGCTCAGACACTGGAAAAACTTTTGCAGGATGTTTCTTTAAAAAATCATGTTAAGCCTGGTCCCTATTGGAATTCAGGACGTGTTAGCGCATTTTCGTATTATGTATCAGTACTTATGTTAGATATCAGAATTATGTAGTTATCAGTAATTGTGTTTAGATTTTAGACATATTTTTATGAATTTTCTTGTGTAATGAATATACCTGACATTTTTTTAAATTTAAAAGTCATTTCTTTACATTTAAAAAAAAAATATTTTCTCTTTAATCTAACTACAAGTCACCACAAATGATGACGTAAAACTCTCTAAACTTTTATACATATTCTAATGACGTCAACTAAAAAAAAAAAACTAATTCTTTTGCACCCTTTCGCACCACTCTTCAATGCTTGAAGAGTTATGCATACGACTTCCGGCAATGGCGGCCGTTCCCTGCGCTAGTGTTACCTCTCGATTCGAAATATTTTTTTTGGTAGTTTTAACGGGGTTTTTTAACGGATCGAGTAGCTGAGTGTTGATGCACAAATGGCAGGTCAGGACATACAAAAACATATATACCTCATGGGTCTAGGACTTATGGATGCTGAGATCAAGGGTGATGACGGACGGACGGACAAAACGGGTGCAATAGCGCATTCGACTTCTCGAAAATGCGCTAAAAATGTCTCATCGAAATTAATCACAGTACAGCTGACTTATTTAGTTAGCTTGATAAATGGAATTAATTTACGATTTGACGGCCAACGAAGAAACATTTAGAGATCGCGGTTCGCTTCGATACTGGAAGTCCAGGTAAAAACCAAGAGAGCGGCACCATCGAAATTCGTAAACTCCTGTCATATTTGCCTTTAAAATTTTGTTAATACCATTATTATTATTTTTTTTTGCCACTTTCGGATTTTAATTATGTGAAAATTTTTAATGATTAAAAAAATGGGAATTTTAAGTCTTGTCGAAATTTGGCATTGGGGGTAAAAAAAAGGATAATTCTGATAAAATCGGAAAGGTTGGCAATTTGAAAGCTCCCACAGTGTTATTTTAAAAGTTACAGGGTGTCAAAAACATATTTTCGCTGTAACATCTAACATTTTGGAACTTTCAAAAAAATTAAAACTCTTAAAATACTTGAGCTAGGACTATAATTTTTGTGGTTTTGTGCTAATGATGATGGCTTCTAAATAAGCGATTAATTAACCTGAGTGTAGTTCAAATTTGAAATGTTCATTTAGCATACCTATTTATAAATTAGACCGTAGGCTATGAATAGACTTGAGAATGCACTAAGATTACAGTAACAGCTGGACTCACCACTTGATCCTGCTCCTTGGAGGTAGAGTGCATCCGGTCCTGAGACTTTCAGATCTAGGTCTCCATTGACAATGATGCTTCCTTTTCCATCGTATTTGCCATTGTCGACCCTGCCGTTGCCATTGTCCCCTCTGCCATTTCCGTTGTCATATCTACCATTGCCATTGTCGATCCTGCCGTTACCATTGTCGTATCTTCCGTTACCATTGTCGTATCTTCCGTTGCCATTGTCATATCTTCCGTTGCCATTGTCATACCTGCCATTACCATTGTCATATCTTCCGTTACCATTGTCATACCTGCCATTACCATTGTCATATCTTCCGTTACCATTGTCATATCTTCCGTTGCCATTGTCATATCTTCCATTACCATTGTCATATCTTCCGTTGCCATTGTCATATCTTCCGTTACCATTGTCATATCTTCCGTTACCATTGTCATATCCATTGTCATAACGGCCGTACCCATTATCATAACCACCAAAACCATTATCGTATCCTCGGATACCTGTAAAAAGAAATCAATGTTAAATTTAACTAGTGACATTCAAAACAATAAGAATTAACTATTCTGATAGCATAGTGAAGAAATTTTAAATAGTTTAATTATTTATTTCATGTAAAAATTTAAGAAAAAACATGGTTAATTAATGTGGGAAATCATAAAATATTATTGGATTTATTCCTTATCTCTAAGAAGGTCAACAGTCAATGATTTTATTTTACAGAGCTAAATGTATAAAAACACTAGCTAAATACCCGTCATAATCAGGGCGCGCATTATGTGTCCTATTTTTTACCCTACCTACTACATTCCCATTGCATAATATGCAAGAAACATATTAGTAACCTATTCCAAACAGATGAAAACTTCTCCTTCTAAGCAATGTTCCCTTTTATGTACGTTGGTTTGTGTTCAAATTAACAAACTTGTGGGTAAAGTTGCAGTCGATCGATTTGTATGTGTTCGTGTGTGTGTTAGCGTGAAATATTTTACATCCACAAAGACATATATTTTTTTGGGTCCCATAACTTCGTGGTCGAAGGGGGCTTAGTAAATTTGGTGGCGCCCATCTCCCCTCCAAGACAGCGGTGGACGTTTAGTTTCCATTGCAATAGCCATTCATCAAATATTTTTTTTAATATTATGGGTTAACGTGGTCAAGGACTTATGCACCTCAGCTTGTTAGGCAAGCGCACTATTGCCTTCAATATCCAGCCTCTCATCAAAATTTGCTGGGCTATAATTCTAAAATGTTGCGCGTCGTCGTCGGTCAAATGTCTGCGCGAGTGCAAAGCTTGATGGGAACATTGCTTTTAAGTTAATTCAGGAAGACTTAAAAAAATTATAACAACTTGACGTCATTCTTTACCAATATCTTGAGGCCCAGCGTAATCGATGTTTTGAATGACAGCTGTTGACGTTAAACAACACATGACATAAAATAAATTAAATCATTGGACTTTTGCGTATCATTTTAAAGAATGAAATAATGGCTTATTAGGAAACAATTTATTTGTTCAATGGATTTCTTAGTCTGACAAAAATAATATAAATATCTAACAAGAAATTAATTTTGTATTCTCATCAAGTTATTTCGTCTTGTTTAATTTTGAATTTGCAGAAGATGGTTTTTGGACTCATACTTTCCATTAATCGGGGAAATGTAATCAATTAATTGATTAACTGAAATCATTTTTATAACGCATATATAGATCCCCTAAGGCTGCGATTCATTTTTTCACGAGATCAGTTAACTCGCCGTAATTCCATTACTCGCAAAATTTGTGACGTAACTCAACAAATTAGTTCTGCTATACATGAAATAATGAAGAAAAACCTTTTTGTTTACGTATGCACGTCTATATACATAATAATAATACGAGGGAAAAGTGTGCACGTAACAAAAAACATAAATTGTTAAACAGTTGGAAAAAAAGAAATATTTGATTAAATTTTGATCGAATTTTAATCGATCAAATTAATTTAAATTTATCTATTAATTAATCGTTAATTTCTGCACCCCTAAAAATAATATTTTTAACCACTAGATCTTGATAAAATGTTGTTTCACATTTGAAGGAATAATAAACTGTGTATCTAATTTCTAAAACCAGATATTTGTATTTAAAATAAAGAGGAAAAAAAACAAGCCTTGTCATGTGACATCTATTTTTAGCACCATAAATGTACTCACTGGCAGATCCGCCTCGACTGCTGGCTAGGATATCGTAACCACCACCTGACGATGAGAAGATTGCAAGAAAAATTT
Source organism: Radix auricularia (assembly GCA_002072015.1). Taxonomy (NCBI): domain Eukaryota; kingdom Metazoa; phylum Mollusca; class Gastropoda; family Lymnaeidae; genus Radix; species Radix auricularia. Next base: position 59,856 of record MUZC01001017.1, read on the forward strand.
CAATTAGATTTTAATTAGATGTGAATGTTATTTCATTAAGATTTGAATGAGATTTCAATGAGTTCAATGACATTTCAAATACAAATTAGACTAAAATCTTAATGTTGAAAAAGTCGCAGTGAACGTTTGAAACATAAATTGACTCGAAGGTTTAACAGTATATTACAATGTCGTTTGATTGTCAAGTTATGTCATGTGATACCACAGGGTGCCAGCTGAATGAAACTACCAGCCAGATGATGTCATCGAATGCCAATGTTATGTAATTTAATGCCAAAAAAGTATCAATGCAATCGCAATGTTAATTAGGCTTTAAAATGTGGGTGTAATTATTTTTAAAAAAAAGATACCTAAGGCTAGACATACCTACAAATTATAGATATGACAAGGGTAGAGAACTATAAACGATACCCCTAGGCTCGTGGGAGATGCTGATCTTCTATCAAGCGCCTCCCTTGCCGGCGAATTGGGGAAAGCCCACCAGACATGGAGGGTATCGGGGAAATAAAATAACCGGGTTGGACCAATGGACCAAAATCAGCCCTACTGCCTTGTAGGAAGTGGAGGGATCCACAAGGCTAGAGACCCAACCCGAACAAAGGCAGCTACCCATTGAGGTGTAAGGGGCAACCCCCCTCCTCAAGTGGTTGCGCGCAATGCCGTGTAAAAAAAAAACAGTTACAAACAAACAGAAAAGAGGAACGAAAGACCTTTCAGTCCTGGGAGAGGATGAATTCTTCGATGAGGGAAATATGATGCCGAATAGTAAAAGCTAAATTCTAGGCTAGAGTATGCACCAATAAACGATACTTCTAGGCCTAGGCTAGAGTACTCACCAATAAACGATACTCCTAGGCTAGAGTACTCACCGATAAACGATACTCCTAGGCTAGAGTAGTCACCAATAAAAGATACTCCTAGGCTAAAGTACTCACCAATAAACGCTACTCCTAGGCTAGAGTACTCACCAATAAAAGATACTCCTAGGCTAGAGTACTCACCAATAAACGATACTCTTAGACTAGAGTACTCACCAATAAACGATACTCCTAGGCTAGAGTACTCACCGATAAACGATACTCTTAGGCTAGAGTACTCACCAATAAACTATACCCCTTGGCTAGAGTACTCACCAATAAAATATACCACTAGGCTAGTCTTCCCTAATAAACGATACTCCTAGGCTAGACTACTCACCAATAAACGATACCCCTTGGCAAGAGTACTCACCAATAAACGATTCTTCTAGGCTAGAGTACTCGCCAATAAACGATACTCCTAGGCTAGAGTACTCACCAATAAACGATACCGCTCGGCTAGAGTACTCACAAATAAACGATACCACTAGGCTAAAGTACTCACCAATATACGATACCACTAGGCTTGAGTACTCATATATAAACGATAACACTATGCTAAAGTACTCAGCAATAAACGATACCGCTAGACAAAATACTCACCAATATCGATTCCACCGGCAGCAGCAGCCGCTATAGAATAATAAATAAATGGTTTGTATTAAAATCAGACTGTAAAATCTTTTTGATATCGGTTAATTTCAAGAAATAGAAGTGACGTATATCAATGCTCTTTACTAGATAAACGCCTCACCTACTCGAGTTCTCTTTGAGTTAACGCTAACAATTTCTACGGACATACTTGAGGAAGAATAAATTCAATGACATTAACGGTAGTGACATTTGGGTTAAAATTACCTGAAGCGCTCACACCGACGTCACCATACCTGTCGATACCACCAGCACCAGCTGCAGCTGTTGAATGCAATGTAAAGGTCAAAATAAATTACCTATGAAAAGGAATATTCAATGACTACAAGAGCTGTGACAAAGTTGATCAATTTTGGTTATAGTGGAGATTAAAGTAGAATATCACTAAAAAATAAATAAATAAAGTTTGCTTAGCTCCCTTTGTCACACGTTAAAGAATGAGCAGGTGTCGCTGTTCATTCTGTAATGTTTTGCTATTTGTGTAGTGATCGGTGTTCATCCTGTAATGTTTGGCTAATTGTGCAGGTATCACTGTTCATCCTGTAATGTTTGACTAATTGTGCAGGTGTCGCTGTTCAAACTGTAATGTTTGGCTAATTGTGCAGGTATCGTTGTTCATCCTACGTTTGGCTAATTGTGCAGGTGTCCCTGCTCATCTTGTAAATTTTGGCTAATTGTGCTAAGCAAACTTTGTAGTTTAGACTAAATGGCCCACTTATCTACTGTGATTTAAACTAATTTGTCCATTACCTACTACCTGATGTGATTTAGACTAATTGGTTCAGTCATCAGTTAATTGAATGGGGTCCACCCAGTAGCGTTGTTTAGGTTTAGAGTTTAGACTAAATAAGCTAAATTAATCATCTACTTACCAGATGCACTAGCGAAACCATCATAGCCACCCGCCGACGCTGCAGCTGGAAATAAAAAGGGGAAGTAATATCAATCTGAATACAATGATACTAAGAGAGTTTCTCACCCTTTTTTTCTTTAGTAATGACTACATTTTTTCATGTCCCAACTTTTCGAGTACTAGCCTTTTTTTAAATGTACTTTAATCTCTAGGGTATTTACAAATCGGACTTTCTTGGGTTCTATTGGGGAATTAGCCCCATCCGCCATTACAACTTACGATTTCAGAAACGACTTTTAATAAAAGCTTCAGATTTTTTCCCTAGAAATCTGCTTTTTCTATAGAAATTTGTTTATTTTTAAAGTGCTAGAAGGTTAATGAAGTGCTAGAAGTTGGTGGGAGGGGTGATAATTATGTCCCGATTTCTAATTGAGAGAAACAAATAGCTTCTTGTTTTTTTTAAAAATAATATAAACGTATCTCCATCGACTTTGGTAAAGAAAAACTTGTCAGTACATGTATTTATTGACTGTAGCTCTTTTACTACACCTTTAGCTTTAACATTATGTTTATTTGTTTGTCATTGACTGAAATTTACTGAAATTGTCAGAAAGATGATGAACGATCTTACCAGCAGCACTTGCGCCGCCTAGGCCATCAAAGCCTCCGGCACTGGCAGCGGCTGTTGATGAAAAGGTGAAGGTCAGTTTTGACATTTCAGTAATTTATATTTTAAGTTAATTTCGAATGGTGTTGAAATGTTTTTTTTTTTTTTTAAAAATTGATTTTCCCTTTAAAATGTTGAATACATTTGTCGTAACACAAACAGCGAACATCCACCAATGGACAACCTAAACTTGACTTTAGTCTACCAAACGGACAAGACAGGGGACCTATGCACTGACCTGATGCACTAGCGCCACCATACCCATCAAAACCACCAGCACTTGCTGAAGCTGAGGATGAAAAAAGATGACGCAGGAATCATTGTGCGTTAAGAACTTTGGGTAAAATAAAAACTGAGACCCATATATAAAGAAAACAAATTATTGATTTAAGTGAGTGAAACGATTCGGGAATATTTACAGCTAGGTCACTGACCTGAGGCACTGGCGTACACATCATAAACATCTCTACCATCTGGTGTGTGAGTAACAAGACGGTGAGAGTGGAGGGGGGAGAAGCATTGAAGTCACATTAGTTATGTTTTTATAAAAGAGAAAACATGACCATTACTTAAACAAAATATTTATAAGAATCACATTAATTTACATCTAAAAACATGGTCACCAATTTAATCATTTTAAAAATTAGTGAAGCGCAAATAAAGATAAGGGTACTTCGATGTGTAGTAATGTAAAAGCATTATTATGTTTTGTTTAATATTCTAATCACCAAAAAAAGGTATTCAGTAAAGAACTAAATTACACTAACTGGATCGCCTAATGCTCATATAAAGAACTAAATTACACTAACTGGATCGCCTAATGCTCATATAAAGAACTAAATTACACCCTAATGCTGTTATAACAAAGGTATGTCCAACGGTCAACTTACATGGTCCTCCTGGGCCACGGACAGGGATCGGGTACCCCTTCCTGTTGTCTATGATCGTGGTACCTCCGAAGGGAGCTGTTGTTAAGATAAGTAATTGAAGAAAATCGATTACAGAATGAATGCACTGGAATATCGTTCGTATTCTATTGACATAGGATCACAAGAAGTAGATTAACGAAACTTGACCTCAACCAGTGATTAAATCATAAAAATGGAAACAAAACAATGTGTCTAAAAAAAAGGACTAGATTGACAAATTATGTGAGCAGCTCTTGTGCTATATTAAATATGTTTATAGTGGGCCTGTGAATTATGTTTAATTTAAAAAATATTCACTTGACATCATCCATCCATGGTGAAGTGAAGTGTTCATCCATAGTTACGACTGACAAAAATCGTTTATGACTGTAAGGTTGTTACAGCGGGCAGTAGGAATATTTATCCATGTGTTGACCTCTATTAAAAACACAATTATAATTTAGATATTCTTTTAGCCTGGAAGTGTCTTTTTCCCCATCAAATATTTAAAATATTTTACTCCTTAAAATATTATTAATCCCTCCCCGAACCCCACGCCATTTCTTATTTTATTATTAATTAAGGCGTATAAGTTTTTTAATTATAAGGGGAGGCGTCCCCCCTCCACATACCCCCTTCCCCCATTTCTTAAAAAAAAAATTTTTTTTGTGAAGGAGACCAGCGTGGAAAATAATAGCAAGGGGCAGTTAAGTGCAACAATACTGTTCTTGGCGCGACCGACATCTTCAGCCGCCATCTTTGATCCGTCAAACGATACACAGTCATTACTTTAAATTAGGGCTGGTACTGATTTTAACAAATAAGTTCGAATAGTCGGGAAAAAATTTAATCAATAAATAGAATCCTTAAGTAGTCCGCACTTATTTTCTTTGCATATTGATTTTAAAAAATACCTTTTACAAATTTATATAGATCTATCTGTCCAATCTAATTCTATAATTTGAACACGTAGAATCTGATATAATGTTGCTTATTTTCCTGGTTCGTTAAGAGCAATTGAGTTTGTTGGTAACAATTGAGTTTGTTGGTAACAATTGAGTTTGTTGGTAACAATTGAGTTTGTTGGTAACAATTGAGCTTGTTGATAACAATTGAGTTTGTTGGTAACAATTGAGTTTGTTGGTAACAATTGAGTTTGTTGGTAACAATTGAGTTTGTTGGTAACAATTGAACAATTGAGTTTGTTGGTAACAATTGAGTTTGTTGGTAACAATTGAGTTTGTTGGTAACAATTGAGTTTGTTGGGAACAGTTGTGTTTCTTCGGTTGCTATAAGCGAAAAAAAATGTTTAAATGAAAATAAAGTTAAAATATTTTTTTTAAAAAATCATCACTTATGATGCACCAGGTTTTGAAGGATGTGCACTTTTGACTAGTCACCTGACTGATCAGACTGACGGGAGTGCTTGCCCTTGAAACATGCACTGTAAGACAACAGCGATGTGTCTTTTCTGTCAAACTAACCTCTGCACTCTTATTAAACAGGAAATATCCTCTAATGTTTGTGCAGGTACTGGTTCTTTGTTTGTTGGAGTTTGCAGAGAGATAGACAGAAACATTGGGAAGCTTTGGACAACTTTGGTTTGGTGACACTAGGAACAGTTTGTAAAATCTTAACATAAATTACTTATTTGTAGACCAGGACAGACTAACCAGTCACAAAATTACATGCATTTAAAAAAAAATATTTGTATATAATATACTGCTACGTGTGTATTCGCAAAAATAACCCTTTCTTGTTACGACCTTTGAACTTTGCCGTTACCATGAGAAAGACATAGAGACTATCTCTTAATCCCCAAGTAATTAGACGGAGCCGCTAGCTCACAGGGGGGGGGGTGACATTCATTACAAAGAATAAGTCTGTCTATCCATCTGATACCCGCTAGATTAACCTTGTCTGTTAAGACAAAGGATGAAAAGACAAATGGCGGCACAGGTGAAACCGCGGAGATGGACCATGTTTGACACGTAGGGATGAAAGGCTGATGCAGGTTTATCCACCGCAGTGGAAGGCCGCGGTTGATGTGGATTAAGGTGGATAATGAGGATAAGATGAAGTTGGAACAAATGTTGTATTTCGAACAGGTTGAAATATTATGTCAAAAGAGTCCTTAAATCACACTTTATGTACCTTTAACTTTAATAGATGTGGTCCCATATGTAGGGTTACATGGGGGTCAACAAGGTTTATGTGGTTATAATAGATGTGGTCTCATATGTAGGGTTACATGGGGCTCACAAAGGTTTATGTGGTTATAATAAATGGGGAACTCATATGTAGGGTTATATGCCATCATTGTACTGTGATGAGGCAGATATGAAGATGATGATCGAGGTCATCATATTGTAGTAGAACGCTGTTGTTTTTAGTAAGAAAGTTTCAGTAGTTAGTGTGAAAGTTCTGTTTTTAGTTGCGAATTGCCTTAGACACAACTTTCACTCCATTAATGAGGGTGTGAAAGCAAAACAAGACGTCATTGAGTGGGGCAACAAAACGTCATTGAGTGGGACAACAAAACGTCATGGAGTGGGACAACAAGGTGTAATTGAGTGGGACAACAAAGCGTCATTGAGTGGGACAACAAAACGTCATTGAGTGGGACAACAAAACGTCATGGAGTGGGACAACAAAGGGTCATTGAGTGGGACAACAAAGTGTCATTGAGTGGGACAACAAAGCAACATTGAGTGGGACAACAATTCGTCATGGAGTGGGACAACAAGGCGTAATTGAGTGGGACAACAAAGCGTCATTGAGTGGGACAACAAAGCGTCATTGTGTGGGACAACAAAGCGTCATTGAGCGGGACAGCAAAGCGTCATTGAAAGGGACAACAAAGCGTCATTGAGTGGGACAACAAAGCGTCATTGAGTAGAACAACAAAGTGTCATTGAGTGGGACAATTTGTCACTGAGAGGGACAACAAAACGTCATTGTGTGGGACAACAAAGCGTCATTGAGTGGGACAACAAAGCGTCATTGAGTGGGACAACAAAGCGTCATTGAGTGGGATAGCAAAGCGACATTGACTGGGACAGCAAAGCGTCATTGAGTGGGACAACAAGGCGTCATTGAGTGGGACAACAAAGCATCATTGAGAGGGACGTATATTAGGTGGCCCTTATTAAACGTCAGTTTTAAAGTTTTAGCCATGTACGCGTAAGTTGATTTTTTTCCGACCTGCTTCTAAAAGTTCTTAAATTGTCAACTGAGACAACTCTGTTAGCTACCCTGTGAACTTCAGCCACTAACATAGCTGTTTTAAACTTTAACTTTCTCTGAAATATCCAACAACAATCGGCTATGATGTGTAAAGAAAGGTGGTCGAGGAAAATGTGCATCTTATGGTCGAAACTCAATTATGAAAAAGAAGATTGTCTATTTAAGTTTATTAAAATAACCAGAGAGGTTCCCTGAGTACTCTTTCTGAAGAGATATTTGAGTTGTAAGTAGGAACGAGCTTGTTAAAATATTCACTGATTACTCTATCTGGAGAGATATTTGAGTTGTAAGTATGAACGAGTTTGCTAAAAGATTATTAGATTTCTCTCTCTGAAGAGATAGTTGAGTTGTAAGTATGAAAGAGCTTGTTAAAAGATTCCCTGATTACTCTATCTGGAGAGATATTTGAGTTGTAAGTATGAACGAGTTTGCTAAAAGATTATTTGATTTCTCTCTCTGAAGAGATAGTTGAGTTGTAAGTATGAAAGAGCTTGTTAAAAGATTCCCTGATTACTCGCTCTGAAGAGATAGTTGACTGATCAATGTGACAAAACTATCACTGATCAATGTGACCAAATTGTCACTGATCAATGTGACCAAACTGTCACTGATCAATGTGACCAAACTGTCACTGATCAATGTGATCAAACTTTCACTGATCAATGTGACCAGACCGTCACTGATCAATGGGACTAAACTGTCACTGATCAATGTGACTAAACTGTCACTGATCAATGTGACCAAACTATCACTGATCAATGTGACCAAACTATCACTGATCAATGTGATTAACTGTCACTGAACAATGTGACCAAACTATCACTGATCAATGTGACCAAACTGTCACTGATCAATGTGATTAACTGTCACTGAACAATGTGATCAAACTGTCACTGATCAATGTGACCGAAATGTCATTGATCATTGTGACCAAACTTTCACTGATCAATGTGACCAAACTGTCACTGATCAATGTGACAAAACTGTCACTGATCATTGTGACCAAACTGTCACTGATCAATGTAAAGAAAGACAGTTTCACCTACAGAGTGTGATCCTTCTCCCCTTATTTTTTAGATTCTGTTTTCAGCGATTTAAAAATTAATTACTAAATTATATTTTGGTAACTTTAAAACTAAACAATACTTACTTGTATAAGAAGTGAAGGCTGAAATAACGAAACAAGTAAGGTCAAAGTTTTGTTGCTTTTTTTTTTATTTATTATTTTCTTTATAAATAAATATTTATCAAAAACATTTTTTTTTTTAAATTTCAGCAGCTGGATCAACTTTAAAAGAAAAAATAATTAATGTTTATTTCTTCACATTAAAAATACTCACACATACAGAAAACAAAACCAAAAAAGTTAAACAATTAAAACATAAATCTTGACAAATGTAATACAAAAAACAAACAAACAAAAAAAAAATGTAAAAAAAATAAAATAATAATAATAATAAAATTTAAAAAAATAAATGAAAGCTAACTCACGGAAAGGTTGGATGAGATCATGAATATTCTTGTTCACGAATGGAATTTCTGAAACACGATGTAACATTATATTATCAACAAACTCAGTAGGTAATACACGTCATACGAGCTCCAGAAAAAAATAAAGATATTTGCCTTAAACGTTGTCACTTAGAAAGTTTAAATTAAAGTGAGCTAATAGGGACTTAAATTTAAATTACTTATTCTCTCCCTTCAATATATGTTAAAGAACTATTAATGGATCAATGGATCCACCAAACTAAAATTGGCCTCAACCATTCTCCTCTAAATTGAAACAAATGCTTGTCAAATTGTGTTATTCACAACCCTATCACTAAGTCGACATGAGGATCTTGATTGTGTTAACATAGATTAATCTGTAAACATCTGAATCAAAATCCTCCCTTCATGTCATCATAAAGGTTGAGCGGAAATGGATTTTTAAAAAAAAACTTCTGCTTAAAGATTACGAAATAAAGACGTGTCCCATGTATTAACGTGTGTTTCATAAAAATATGTGTAGACAAGAAACACCTGATAAGATTGGATCAAACATCTTCATTCTTTGATGTTAATACAGATGTGTGACACAATCAATGGGATAAAAGAAAATGACGCAGTTGTCGGGATTTTGGTTTAAGTTGTCTTATTCAAGGTCATTTTAAATAAATAAATTGTTCATCCATCATTTTGGCGTGTTTAAAAGTTTAGCACGTTTCCTTTTAGCAATGAGATCTATAGAGTATAGAGCTTTATCACTGACTTTAGATTTCTTCAGACTCTTATTCCTAGCAGCCATAAAATCCGTCGTCATTAAACAGTGACTTTAAAGGTATTGTTTATTATTAAGAGCTTGATGTACACCCATCACAAGGATTAAGACACACCTTTGCTAACGTCCCATTGACGTACACCCAACACAAGGATTAACACACACCTTTGATAACGTCCCACTGATGTACACCCAACACGACGATTAAGACACACCTTTGATAACGTCCCATTGATGTACACCCAACACAAGGATTAAGACACACCTTTGATAACGTCCCACTGATGTCCACCCAACACAAGGATTAAGACTTACTTACCTTTGATAACGATGGGTTTAATGATGGGTCCAACAATTGGCTTTAGTTGGATGGGATGAATGGGTCCTATCGGTCCTATAGGAAAGGGCCCAATAGGCCTGGGCCCCAAAGGAACTAAAGGCTTCAAAATTGGATGAGGTATTCTGCCTGTGTCAACAAAATGAGGGGTAGGACTGCAATCAGGCTTATAAAAAATTAAATGGAAAAGACGTAAACAAGGTAAGGGTTAGCCTGACCGGACGTAACAAAACAGCGAACGTTTCGGCAAAGAGCCTTTTTTCAACGAACATACAATACACAAATAAAACGAAAATAAAAATAAAAAATAAAATGAAGAAACTTAGCTGCGGTGGAATACAAAGTATCCAAAAAATTTTTGATACTTTGGATTACACCGCAGCTAAGTTTCTTCATTTTATTTTTTATTTTTATTTTCGTTTTATTTGTGTATTGTATGTTCGTTGAAAAAGGCTCTTTGCCGAAACGTTCGCTGTTTTGTTACGTCCGGTCAGGCTAACCCTTACCTTGTTTACGTCTTTTCCATTTATTTTTTATTTATTTATTTTTTTGCCTGTGTCAACAAAGACGATAGAGACAGGCGTCAGACTTTATGAAAACCAATAAGATGAGATGAACACTAACACTTAATTCTAAATTTCAAACTACAGTAGTTGCAGTGACTATTTAATTTGGTTACGAGAGTAATGACTGATAAAGACTGCTGCTTGCTGAAGTTCTGACTCATGTTAGAAGCTTTAAAAGTGATTGAGAATTGATGTTAATTTATTGATTACAAATGAACACAATCAATCGCCATTAAACTGAAATTGCCGAATTATCTCTTATTATTATTCAAAATTCATGAAGTCTTCATGTAAAATTCTTCAATAAATTAAATAGGTATTTAAAACGCTAGATCGTGCAATGCAATGAAAGCCAATCTGTTTTATAATTTCATAATTTTGACACTCCTACACATGGGCGGATTAAGGGGGTGCTTACTGGGCTAATCCAGGGGACCCCAATGATTTAAAGCTAAGTTAAGGGCCCCCAAACGTATTATATTGTATAAAAGTGGCTGGACTAGGCCCCAGGTGAAACTGCAGCAATTGGCCCCGTGCAATATTTATCCGCCCCTGATCTTACAGCTTACCAGAGTAACAAGATGGAACTACCATGCCGAGTAAGAGAAGATACGGGGTCAAGGCCATTTGAAACATCTTGGAGTCTGCAAATTTGCCTCGTCTGAAACACACGATCGTCAACAAAACAATTATTGTCATATGTTAAGTTTAGACCTACAATGCATTGATTAGATTTATATGGTGCAGCAATGAAACCAACAATCTATTAAATACCGACTTTGAGACTTTGAATGTTAATGTAGGCTTTTTTAAAGAAGGTCGTCTCCCTCACCCACCCCCACCGCCTTTTTGGGAGGGGGGGGCTGTCAAACAAGGAAATTTCCAGTAATAGTTTACAGATGAACAGAAAAAATAATTGAATCTTATAGAAACTAGGATTACTTTGTGAGATTATGATCACAGTATGAGGAAGGCAGCTGCTGAAATGACAGTTGTATTTCTATAAAACAGACACAAACACACACAGAGAGAAGGAGAGAGAGAGAAGAGAGAGAAGAGAGAGAAGAGAGAGAGAGAGAGAGAGAGAGAGAGAGAGAGAGAAGAGAGAGAGAGGCAGGGAGGGAAGGAGATTTTCCCTCCACATCTTCTCAACAAATAATTCAATAGTTTGAGATTCATATATTTCTTTAAAAAATATTTTTTTTATTAATTAAACTAGATTGTGCCGGGGCGCCGTGGCGCCTGAGGCGCCCCCTTTTTTTAGGGCGCCTACGCCGCTAACCTTTTTCAAAAGCCCAACTAACTTGTCCTTTTTTATAAATACGAAATATTAAACTTTCTGAAATGTACGCAAAGCATTGAATAATAGGGGTTGTATTTTGCGCACCGATGCACACCAAACAATGACGTCATCATATTGAATATTTTTACAGCGCTCATCAACACACGATTTTTCAACTAACTGCTGTAGACTGTCGTACATCGCTCCTCAGCGTTACAGATCCAGTGACTTGGACTATTATATTATTTATGCTTTGGTGTCCATGCTGTGTGGAAAATTGTATGACAGCAGGAAGTAAAATTAAACAATGGGCAGGAAACTGTTGGTCCTTTGCCCATCAGGTTTGAATTGTTGGCCAACGTTCTAACGAGGATTCATTATTATAATTATGGCGTGTATTGGGTCATTTAATCAATATTGTCAAAAAATAACGTGTATGTTGTTAAATGAGCCCAGAGAGATGCGTTTGAACGATCTTACGCTGATGGTGAAGATATTGACCAGTAGACACATGTTATAAACTGACCATGTGATAGCAATTATTAGTGGGAAAACAAGCCACTTTAGTGAAAATGGTTTCAAAAAATTAAATAATACAAAAATTGACAAATCCATTTCAAAATGGACTCTTCCGTTTAAGATGATATGAAATAGAAAAAAAAAACTTGAATGGACTCACCCGTATGAATGAGCTTCGTAACCAGCTCGACTGGAGGAACAGTGGGACGACATGCCCTCGTGTGTTTAAATATGACCTCAATAATGCCATCTAGCGGCCATCAATCACCTGGTTCAACGAAGGGGCCATTATTTCTGCCTTTGATGGATCTTCACGACTCGTGCTTGTCTCCAGACGTTTGATTTCTGCCAGGTTCTCTCAAGGCCAGTGTGTCCCACACAGGTGAAAGGTGTGTCCCACACCGGTGAAAGGTGTGCCCCACACCGGTGAAAGGTGTACCCCACACTGATAAGAGGCGTGTTCCACGCTGATTAGAGGTGTGTCCCACACGGATGAAAGTTTGCCCAACAATAAAAAAAGAGGAACAAAATGGTATCACTATTAATATAACAACATTACTAGTTCTATTAAACCATGCATTAGGTCAAAAATAAATCTTTAATATTGACTATTTTTAAGTTTTAACTTAATTAATATTGCTTCAAACAAAAACGTATGTCCTTAATATCTATATCTATATATATATATCTATATATATCTATCTATCTATCTATATATATATATATATATATATATATATATANATATATATTAAATGAAAAAAAAATTGATGGGCGAACCAACCGCCTAACTTTATAGGGGAGCTGGAAATAGTAAAATAATTTTCAAAAATTTATTTGTATACTATAATTTTTATGCCAGAAAGAATGAAGTTTTTATTCGATATATCGATATATTTTTCAGAGAATCTGTTCAGAAATGTTTGAAAGGATTGTGTAAACTCAAAGATGTTAGGGTCTGTCACACAAATTTGAGAACTCTCCGTCGGGATAATAAATTAGTCAGGTACCATTCCCTCTGACTGTCTTGTGTATGTCCATAACTTTAAATCATTCAATTATAAACCACTCCTCTGAGGTCAAGGCCTGATATCCAGTAACGTCTGCACGAGTCTGTCCCCAAAAGGGAGCGCCCGTGACCCCATCTCACCCCCCCCCCAGGATGATATACTCCCAGATCGTGACGGACAGATCTCAATGCTGTAAATTTGTCAACACCTTGAGTCAACGACGTAGCGGTCCATTGTTGGGGTCTAGCAAACCTATAAGCTCTTGTGTCAGGGGACGCATGCGATACGCATGACTGAAATAGAGAGGATCTCAAGTAAAGTTGGGGGAGGGGGTGGGGGGTAAAGGTCTCTTACCTGTAGGGGAGTTGAGTTATGTTCAAGTTTAGATTCGCCTCCAGTAAATTTCTCTAATTTCTATAAAATGTGTCAAATTTATTGTAAAAAAAGAAAAAAAAAATCATATTCGTTTAAACTGTGCACCATTAAACATAGCACATTTTATTTTTTTCTAAAAAGAACGGTAACGCCGTCCAATCCATTTTTAGCAAGCAAAACGTTTAAATTACAGCGACCAATGAAATGAAAGCGTAGTTAGTGAACTCTTCCAAATTTAACAGCTTTTTCTCGGGATTAAAATTCCTTTATGGAAACCAATACCAAAGAATAAGGCCTTGTTAACATGATGGCGCGACTTTGTTGAGTGTAGAACTTGTTAAAAGTTTATGTTAGGATATTTTGTCTAGGCTTCCAATAAAAAGATATGTTTATGAAATACAGGCAACAATTTCGACCTTATTTTCCACATTGAAATTGTTGAAAATATTTTTTTAGCCCAAACTTTAAATGATGTCAAATTAACAACAACTTTAATGACTGCAAAATTACATCAGTTAGATATGTATCGTTTTTAAATAATTTATTTTATTTTATTTTAAGATCCAAAAATAATATTTTTTGAAATATGTAAAGGTATCATCATTAGAAGGTGAAATCTATAGTTTTTAGTCTACTCGTAGTCGTTATTTTGTCTGTGGTTAAAGGCATTGGTAGATGATGGAAGGATACAGTGGAGAGGTTTAGTTTATTGGAAAGGGTCGGGGTGGTGTAAGGTGTTGGTATGGTCCTACTTGACACTTGAACGGATATTTGTAGATAAAAGAACGTGAATGAATCTTCTATAGTATGAATTTGTTGTAATAGCTTGGTTAAAGGCGAAGGAACAACTTCATGAATTTTATTATTATTTTATATACATGTAATTTCCATTTCTATATAACATTAAAATTATTTTTTTTTAAAACTGATATGAAACAAATAGAAAGTACAAACAACACATTTTAAATGAAGATTTTTCTCCCAGAAAACTTGGGTTTTAAAAAAAATTTGAAAAAAAAGTAGAGCAGATTTTAAAACTATAAATATTTTAAAAATGCATAACGAAATGTTACTTTGTATATCTATTTTTTTAAAAAAACATTTCTCTCCATGATCTAATTACTGCTAATTTACATACTCACCGTTAGAATGATGGATTAGATTAAAATTTTATTTTACAATTGTTCTTTTTACTTTCTTTTTAATCTCACATAAAAACAAATTATTTTAGACTGAAATCGATAATTTAAAGTTGCTATCTGATATCAAGACCTTACACTATTTCACCACCGTTTTCTGTTATTATTGTCAGGATCACGTAAAACTTTGAAAATGACCCAGTGACCTAGATATTTATTTATAGAAGGATTTTCTAGTAACTTGTGTCAAAAACGTGTCCAATATCCATGGCGCTTTGAATTTACAACTTTAAATATTTGAATGGTTTAAGCCTTAAAGCATCAAACGTTTGATATATACTTAACCTTGGCCTACTGGGAAATATTTTGGGGGCTAATACGCCACCTTGCATCATCTAATTTGGTCTGAAGATATTTTGAGGGCTAGTGGGTCACCTTGCATCATCCAATTCGGTCTCAAGACTATGTTTTGCATCACCTCTTTGTACGAATAGAATTATCTGGGGTAAGGAATTCAGGCTGGATAGAAAAAAATATGATATAAGAATGGTATACGTAGGCCTGATAGGACGTCACCAACAACGAACGTGTCGACAAAAAGCCTTCGTCATCTAACAAAGAGACAAAAACTAATTAAGTTAATTAAGTGAAATACAATAATATAAAACTCAGCTTCGGTGTTAATTAAGACGAGGAATACACCAAGAAAATTGAATTTGTTCTCTCTACCCCACTCTCACAGTGTAAATTGTGTAAGTGTATTTTCACTCACAAAATGAACACACTAAGGCATCACATTAAGTGAATGGATTTTTGTGCTTATTCAAAAACTTGTTTCGTTACATTTGATAGGTGTTAAATTACTGCTTAATTGATAGTTAATTATTTTTTTTATAGTTACATCTTGTTCTCAATAATTTCCGTTTATTCTACGGAGGCGGCATTCAACTTGCATTGGTGACAAACCTCCTCTCTCAAAGATATACTTGTGTGTGTTGGGTGGGAGAGAAAGTGTTTACGTTTCTATTATTTCCTGGGATAATATTAGCCCCAATGACCAAGACAATGTTCATGATGTCGGGATCAAATTTACGTTTCTACTGTTGCGTGCTATGATATTAGCCCCAATATGTAAGGCATTTGTCCGTCTACGAAAGACGATAGATTTATCTTTATTGTACGCAGCTCAATGTGTGGTTGATGAGACCAATCCTTGAGGGACAATCTCTTGGTGTGGTTGATGAGACCAATCCTTGAGGGACAATCTCTTCTGCATGTCACACACACGAATGCAGTGTGGCAGTGTTGCCTGGCCTTCCTTCCTGCTCGCTCGTTTATCAACTGCTTCCGTTTTGGCTTGTTGGGTGTTCCTCTGCTCTTGGTGATCTTTCTTTCAGTATAGCCCTCTCTGCCAGGTTTTCCCAGATTTATATGTCAATGTTGGCTGCTTTCATGTCTCTTCTGCATATGTCCGAGTTGCAATAAAGGCCTGAAGACCTATTCGCGTGTACTCCCAGAATCGCGGTGTGGCTTTCGAGCTGGAAGGTCAACCATAAACATGATCTCCTCTCTGCAGGGAAAAGGTCGGTCGATCGGCCATGTCTCAGATACACGTTCATACGCAGAAGAGACTTGAAAGCAGCAATATATGACGACGATGTCTATAATGTAGATTTCATCTACAAATACTATATTTCGGGGGAGTAGATACGAACATCCTCTTGTCAATGAAAATGTTCAGCGGGTCTCACAAGTCACTCAAACAACACTGCTTCCCCGTCAGCTAGTTTTATAAGCATTGTACATAAATAGTCAACTTATATTGATAGGGTTTCTCCAATAGGCGCCAGAAAGCGCAGACAACAAATTGCGTCACTGCCTTGAAACTTATATTAAACATGAACATAACAAATATGGCGGACAGAAGCTTTCGGAAATTGATTGCCGTAAACATGGTCAGTATTCCAACGATAACTCACCAGCATATTCCCAGCAGTGACCAGGAAGTTTGTTTTCATAAATAATTATCGCAAAATGAATTTTAGTTGTGCAAACGTGACCTTTCCATTGTTTGGTTAGTAAGAAGTAGAATTAAAACAATTGTATCAAGGTAGACGTTTAAGTTGTTTAAAGGCTTTCCGATTTTTATGTCATATGATATAAAAAGTTTAATAGCAAACTCTCTGTATTTTATGGGTGGCAAAATTTCAGACTTCCTCTAAGTTGTGGTGAAGAACTCTTGCCGGCCATGCTCAGAAGATAAAAGGAAAAAAATGCCATCCACGCTTCCAGTTCTAGACAGCCACAATTCTGAATACGGCGACTGCGACTCGAGCTACTCTGAGGATACCGCACCGAACGTAACGCTCGCTTTCATTGGCTGCCCATCCAGCCATACGGAAATCTCGTTAGATTTCGAGACAAAGGATTCTGTCAAAACCCATTCGTCCAGCGAGGTATTTTATGAGTACGAGCAAAGGAAACCAGACCACGCGGAACACACCAAGACAGAGTCACATGCTGACGACTCTGCATCCCCGTTAGATTTATTTATCGATGCCGACACTGATCAAATAGTTGTGGAGGATAGTGCTGCGTGTGACCTCGACCTGCCAATCAGAAATGGCCATGAACTTTTTAAAACTGGAAAGTACGTTGGACAAGACGAGTCCCGGGTCATAAACGATCTTCTGAAAATCAGTGAAGCACGCCAGCCGCTGTACAACCCTTTAGAGAGAGGCGACGCCCCTTGCCGTTTGTCCACTGCGGGGCGGACATCTCCGATTCCATTCGTCAACGATGGTAAAGTGGGCGGAAGGTCCCCGAGAAAGATTTCCAGCCACTCGAAGAGAAATCCATCCCATTCCCCGTGCGAGACGTGGCAGAGAAAAAGATCCGACGAAAGGTTAGGTGAAGTGAAAACCTCTCAGAGGGCAAGAAGTGGCGTCAGGGTGCACAAAAGTAAAACAGAGGGGCGGCACGCTGACGAGGCCGAGACGGGCTCCCTGAATGTCCCCCTCGTTGACCATGTCGATGTCGCTAGTAGCACGCCCCTGAATGTGGCACCGAGGCCCAAGCCACGGATGAGACCCAGGGCCCAGGGAGATACAGAGCCGATGGACAGGGACAAGAGGGCGCTGACCAAACGTCACAGTGACAGTGTCGACGTCGATCTTACACACGCAGGCGACATGGACACTGACCTGGCTGTAGCAGCGGCGACCGGCCCCAACCCCACCTTACCCAGCGCTAAACAGCAGTCTAGGGGCCACCCCAACATCGATAAAATGTTTAAGGACGTGCTCCGGATCCTGATCGAACAAAGCGGACCACAGAGCGAGCCTCGGGTCAGTTCAATATACGACGAACCCGTAGAAAGTAGCGCTTTTAATTTTAAGTCCTCGGCGATCTGTTCGTTTGGCTTCCAGACGGAAACCAGCAAATCTAACAACGCATGCGCTCTGAGTGACACGGTCGTGTCAGACGAGGGAAGTGACGTCACAGACACGGAAGAGCCGGCGAGTGAGACATGTGATACGAAAACCTGTGTCTGGCCTCAGCCTCAATCCAATCAGCGTGACACTGATCCCAACCCGGGTGTCCACGCACAGGAAGACATCACGCACTGCAACAGAAACTGTAACCACCATTTCGAGGAGGATGAAGAATGGGACAAGAGTGACCCCGAGCCTTCTGACAGTGATTCGTGCGGGGACTCGGACGAAAGAGAAAGTTGCAAAAATGAAGCTGTGACGTCATCGTCGAGAGAAAACTTGGCAACTTGTCGACAGGCCGTTAGGTTGAAGGCGGATAACTTTATGGAGCGTGTGTCCGCCATTGCAGAGTCGAGCAAGACGAATACGATTCGAGAGAAGAACACTGCGGGTTTTCAAGGCGGAGAAGGGGAAGCAGATGGCGTGGTGGAAATCATCGAAGATGATCATCTCGCCACGAGCCTGGAATCGAGTGGTGGCTCGTTGCCCAAACAGAGACCTAAAGCTTCCGAGTGCGGGAATTTGTCCAGAAATCGAAAGGACAAATGCCTAAAGAGTTTCAACCTTTCGAACACGCACAGTGATTGTGACAATTCTTTGAACACAAACACTTTACTAAATCATGATGGAATAGTTAACTTCAACTCAGAGATCTTCACTGGGACTCAGGCATGTAAGAGCATAGAATCACTTGACTCGGAAGTAGAAATGAAACCAACACGTGACGCTCAAGGCAAGACTTTCGTAGAGCGGACCAAATCAGATCACAGCAAGGTGATGCCATCAATGGGAAACCTTACAGAAGACAATATCGAGATAATTGTTACACCCGCTTCACCGCCGTTCTCTCCTAAGGCTCGAGGGATAGAAGTGACCAGAGGCCTACAAGACGGCCCGAGCAATCTGAAAGTTCCCTGGGTGTCTTTTGCCACCTTGACCAAGCGTCCCCAACAATTGCCAGCAGACGACGAGGACCACGAGTCCCTGGAGCTGATGTTGGACAAAACAATTGAGGAGAAGTCTCTGCTGGAAGTCCTGACCGATGCAAACGATAGTAAAAGTTTTGCGGAGTCCCCTCCCTTCGCAGAGAGCCAGTCCAAGCAAGGAATACTATCGGCGTGCCTCGAGAAAGCTCGGGCGGTGATTAGGAAGGTCAGGGCCCGTTCAGTGAGCCCGGCCAAACTCTTCTCTAAGCTCAACAGATTTTTGTCCAGGGATAAAGATGACGTCACGCCCATGAGGTCCTTGTCCGAGCTGTACGACACCGGCGAGAACCGCGAGCCGTGCAAAATGATCTTTCACAAATCGAGACTTGTCGAGTTTCAGACAATAGTGACGAGGACACAAAGAGAAGAGAGGGCACTGGTCGACGAACCCACTGACCATCAGCTGACTGGTGACGCCCACCCACCCATCTTCTGTTTAAACTTAAGAAACTCTAACAGCGTTAAAATGTCCACCATGAGGATCCCACGTTACGACCCGTTCAGAACGACTAAGCGAACATCTATCGGTGAGGACGCTAGGCTCAGGAACCCTTGCTCACCGGCGCTGCAGGGGCATCGCCCTATACCTGTCCCGGGGAGAGTTCTGGAATCAAATGCCTTGGCGTTTGCCGTGAGGAGTAAGCTCTTGGCTACTACCAAAAACGACTCGGAGCTACTCCAGGTGCCAAACACGGAGATGGAGTTTCAGGAATACAACCACAGAAGATCCGCCTTCCGACAATATCGAGAAAACAATGGCACATCTTGGCCACAAGTAGGAGCTGCTGTAATTGAGCCACTTGAAAAGTGCACGTCAAAACTCGAGAATGAACCGACGCAAAGTATCGCACAAACGGTGATGTTGCCAGAGGCAGCGGTAACATCACCGGAGTTCGAGTCGGTTGAGGGGCCGGTCTGCAAAACAAACGAGCAGGAATGCGTGGTGATAGAAGGAATCGAGGGCGAGCGTAATCTCGTCATCCAGGGAAGTCTGTCCTGGTCGGACCTCAGAGAAAACGAGGAGGTTTCCACCCACGATGACGCCTCGTCCTCTGCCCCAATTAAGACTCACAGCTTGTTGAACGTGAGCGAGACAGCGCACACAGAGTCCTGCGTCAATGACGTCATGGCCATCATCTCGCAAGAGGTCAACATCAAGAGGTATCCCAGCTTTCCTGACCTGACCGATCTCAATGACGATGACCCGGGGTCTGCAGCCGGTCGAGATCTAGCTGTCTCATCCAGCCCGTTACCCGATATTGAATTCGATAACGACGCCAACATTGACTGCGACACAAGTCCGTTACAAATCAAAACACAGCCATCTCCCATCTCTGCTGCAGAGGTCGAAATGTTGAAAATTTCACAGCGGCGAAGGGAGTCTACCGAGAAACTGTCGGAAGAAGAAGGCTACGAGAAGCTCACGCCACCAAACTCACCACATCTTGGTGCGCCAATCTCCGGTGTGCAGGTCCAAACGATGGTCTCTCTCTTAGAGTCGTGCAGCGTGTTGTGCGGTGAGACGGACAACGTGCCCAGCAGAAACTCCTCAACAGTCAGCACAGTTCCTCACACACATTCAGACAAGCTGTCAAGACCCGTGCTCTCACCTGCTGGCGCTTCGCAAGCTCCGGCTGTCGTAAAACAGCTGAGTCTTGAGTCGGAGCCTACGTCATTGTCATGCTCTTCCGCAAACGAGCAGGAGATAAAATTAATGTCCCTGCCCTCCCCACCCAGTTGCTCACCCAGCCACAGCAGCATTTCCCAGAAGGATGTGTCAACAGAGCACGTGGGGGTCGATTTAAGCTACGTCGTGTCGACGTCAAAAACTTTGACCAAGCCCCACGTGACCACAGAGGTTTGCAGAGACAACTTGGAAGGGCTGAGGGCGGCGCTGACACAGGACTACAACGTGCTGGCGGAGGAAACATCGTCGGCTTGTGGGAACATCAACACCCTGTCAGAGCAGAGGAACCTTCTGGACGAGAGTGACGTCTCGCAGCTTTCACAGTTTGTAGACACGTCAGAGGCGATCCTCAGGGTGCATTCTGGTACTTCGGTTGACGGGCTGATAAGTCTGGAAGGGGGCCAGGATTTTAAAAGTGCTGACACTGACACACAGGCAAAGTCTAAAATCGTGTCAGAAACCGATTCCCCGTCTTTGAATGTGGTGGATGGGCCTGTTGCAATCTTTGGCGAGGATTCGAAGAGCGCCATTCAGGTCAAGGTCAAAACGTGCACTTTACAGAATGAGAGCATATTTAAGAAGATCGAATGCTCCGAGGACTCGTACGACGAACTTCTCGTGGGAGACGAGGAAAGCGTGTCTTCGAGTGAAAAAACGTCTTCCCCAAAATGTTGCCTGTGCTTGGACACGCATTCGTCGTCTGCTGACAATTGTTACTGGCAGGAGCCCGCAAGACTGAAACGTGTCAGTGACCTTGACCAGTACTCTCCGATGACCCAACACGCCAGGTCACACAGTGCTGATAGAACGTCAGACGTCGTACGGAGTCCGATTTTAAGCAGAGGCGAACACCAACGGACGCCGTTACGGAGAATCAAGTGGAACACGACTGCGTACCCTGAGGATGACAGCGAGCAGGTTTCTCAGTCCAGCTCATTCTCGGACAGGAGTGAGGAGTTCGGTATCTCCGAGACCACGCTCAAGGAGACCAAGAGGGAGGCCAGCCTCCTGGAGTCACTGTCCGAGCACCACCCCATCGTGCTCACTTGCGAGATCAACGGGCCGCCCATCGAGGCGAATCCAAAAGTCGTAAAAGTAAAAAACAAGACCAAGCGCTCGACGTCGATGATCGACAAGACCGCCAAAAAGAAGCCGGCGAACAAGTCGAATCTGAACAACAACGTATCGATGTTGTCCGTATTCGGACTGGTTCCTCTGAGAAAGATACTCACCGGAAAGAGAACCCACTCGCCGTTGGAGTACTTGAGCAGGACTAGCCAATCACCGGTCGTCGTCCCTGATGGAGTCAACCTTGACCCCAAGTCGGAAATGATGAAGACATCCTACGTCATCACACCTGTGTCTCAGATCATCGGCGTGTCGTATGCGGAGGAGAGGTCGGCGGGAAACAAAGCTTTCGACCTCGACTCTGAATCCAAGGAGTACCAGCTTGATTTTATTTTGCCAGGATCAAATGGAGAGAGTGAGGACAAGGCTAAATTCCTCGAAGAATTTGATCTCCTCCAGGCCAGTAGAAAGGAACCAGTGAAGCAAAGACCTGGGCTTTACTTGTTGCCCCCAAAGGCGGGGACGTTCACAAGTGACCCTCGTAAAACTAACCCCAAACAAACTTTGGAAGATCAGGAAACCAAAATGAGACAGATCAATGCTATTGACAAACCCTCGGTTAAGGTCATCAAAACCAATGAAAAAACCACTGTTAATATTAGGGACATTGTCGCCCCTCCTCGAGTTACGCGAAAGATAATAGCCACAAACATTGATGGCGCACAGCCGGTTACTACTAAAAAAGATTCCCCGAAAAGTGCGAAGGGGTCTCCAGAATTCTCCTTCAGCCAGCCCATGACCTGCTCGCCCCGTCAGTACTGCTTGACCACGTCCTACTCCCTGCCCCTGGTGGCCAAGAAAGGCTCTAACCCCGTGCACCACCAGCAGCCGAGACTCGGACATGGGATAAGACCGAGCCGGACGATGACGACCTTGAACCGGCTCAGCGAGCGGATCCAGCGTTCGGAGCTTCAGGCGGCCAAAGGTTACGACTTCGTGGAGCGATCTCACTTCCACATGGAGCGCTGCGAGAAGTTGATTCGGAGATCTTCGGAGATCATCAAGAACTCTCAGTTGATGATCAGCAGCTCCAAGAAAAGGATGGAGAACACGGCCAAGATCATGAACCTCAGTTGCAAGAGATACTTCCTCTGTTGAGATCTTGGATCTAATTGTAAACATCCTCTGTAGATATCACGGATCTAATTTGTAAAAGATATTTCCTTTGTGTAGACAATCACTATGCTCTGAACGGGTGCATCTGTTATCATGCAATCGATTATGAGAATCTGGTGTCAGTTTATCAAATTGCATGATTGTTCTCACTCTGAAAGAAGACACCATTTAAATTCATTTGGATTAGAAAAGATAACTCCCGAAAATAGTAACAAAAAACAAAACAAAAAACACATTAATCACCCCGCTTTTCAGCCGTATGAACTTGAGAAAACAAAGAAGAGTATATCACATCGAAGTCAATCAACTAAGTCAGTCAACTAGATCAATCAATGTCAATCAACTAAGTCAGTCAAATAGGTCAATCAATGTCAATCAACTAAGTCAGTCAACTGGGTCAACTTCGACATGAACTGGACGTCTGTAAAATTGACTAGTCAACAAGATTTCCGAAATATTTTTTAATTAGATCTGAAATTTGTCTACAATATTTTAAATAAATGAAGGTCAAAAGCTCCATAGGTTACGGGCGAATAACCAATACTTCATATTAGCCATATATACCTAAGGGGTTAGAGTTTCTTTAGCATTTTAGAATCAGCAAAATATGATCCAAGATATGGACGAAAATGCATTCAATGTTTTTTTTTATACTAAGGGAGACAATACATGAGATTGTTCTCGCTGTTTTAAAACTGTGCCTCTGTGCAGTGATCAAAGTAGCTGGATTTATTCAAACGAATTTTTTTAAAACACGTTCATCCACTAAACAAAAGCTGAATTTCAATGTTTGTAACAATTACATTGTGTCCTTTATCGGTTATTTAATTTATTATCATGCTTATTATTATTTTTTGCGTTTTTTTTAAATTTTTACAAAACAAGAATAGTGTAGGCCTTCTTTAATTTAACGATATAACAAAATAATTAAGTTTTCCCTGTACTTTCACTTCAATATCATTTAAAATAGCTACACTAAATAATACATTTGTAACATAAAACAGTATTTTAAAATATTACCCCCCCCCTTTACACACACATACAATAAGCAAAAAATATGTAAATGAAGACAAAAAAGATAAATAAATATATCGCACATATTGTCCAATATCATCACAAAACAACAAAATTTACTCACATATAAAGAGCACAACGAACACAAAGCAATTAATGTACAAATTAACATTACATTATCAACATTAACGTTTTCAACAATACATTATAATCATATAGTCATCATGTACACAATTTTTAAAACAATTTCCTGAATGTACTGATTTTTATGGTCTTGAACAGTTTATGAAATCGATCTTTATAAAATATGATATTTCCATGTCCCCCCTCCTTGAAATATTTTACACAAGTACAATAAATTATAGCAATGAACGTTTTATGATCTTGTCATGTTTTCTTTTTGTTGCCAACAACTAAAATTTGAGACTTCTTTTTTTCTTTATTGATAGAGTTGAATCACATTTTCATTTGGTTGGGGAGAAATGTAACAAATGTTAGAAAATGTATGTTGGGGGTGGGGTGGGGGAAGATACAAAATTTTAAAAATAATTAAACTAATTCCAGAATTTGTTTGAAAACAACGTCAATACGCGTCAAAGAAATTTTGCTAGAAAATGTAAGAAATTCGATTGAACTTGAATGAAATAGAGAATTTCTTGCGCTGTTGAAATATAATCCCTGCTGTTATAGAACGATACTTATTTGTGATTCATAATTGTTAATAGGACTTATTGTTATTTCTGTGCCCCCGGATTCAATTTATGAACGGGGAAATTTTGATAAGTTCTTGTAAACTTCATTCGCTCTCTCTCTCTCTGTTTGTCTCTCTATGTCTATCTATGTTGCTCTCTATCTCTCTGTGTCTCCCTCTCTGTTTGTCTCTCTCTATTTTATTCTCTCTCTGTCTCTCTCTCTCTGTCTGTCTGTCTGTCTCTCTCTCTCTCTCTGTCTTTCTAGTTATGTTTCTATCTTTGACTTCTTTTCTCCGAGAGCATCTCTATCATAGAATCCAAGAAAGTCTTTCTTGGATTCTTTGGATTTCACCGCAGCTAAGTATTTTATTTGTATATTCGTTTTATTTGTGTATTGTATGTTTGTTGAAAAAGGCTCTTTGCCGAAACGTTCGCTGTTTTGTTACGTCCGATCAGGCTAACCCATACCTTGTTTACGTCTTTTCCATTGAATTTTTTATAAGCTTTAATACAGTCCTACCCCTCATCATTTTTTTTTTTGCAAGCATATTTACGCTTACCCTGAGGACTCCAGTTCATTACATTAATTGTGTTAGTGCTTTCCAATCTAGAGTAGAGCTCCTTTTGTTATCGTTTCGTGTTTAATTAAAGTCAATTTTCTTCCTTTATGAAAACCACAACTGATTTAACTTCTCCACTTGTTTCTTCTTCATTTCTTTGAACCTACCACTGATGCTAACTTTCTCTCGTCCATTTCTTTGAACCTACCACTGATGCTAACTTTCTCTCGTCCATTTCTTTGAACCTACCACTGATGCCAATTTTATCTAGTTCATTTTATTTGAACCTACCACTGATGCTGACTTTTTCATTTTGTTTATTTTCCACGTTTTTAGTTTTTTTTATCTTAGTTTATTTTTTAATCAGCAATTAGCAAAGTCCACAGTGCTGAGGTACCCAACACTCCCAGGGGCAATTAATGGATATGTCTTTGTCTGGTCGAAAACATCAGGGGCTCTGTGATCTTGTTGGTCATCTCTTTGTAAGCATAGTTTTATCGGATTTTCACAATAAATGCCTTCATTGGGAGTTTGAATCTCTCCAAGAACATGAAAACAAATAAAGTTCCTCCTGTCTTTCCTGGCAAATAATTAGAAAGAAATGTTCAAATTCCATTGCGTTTTTAGATTCCTTGTAAAAAAAAAAAAAGCAATAATACATTAAAATACACACTCTCACACAAACACACGCATGCACAAACAGGCGCGCGCAAACACACAAATTAATCCAATGTTAAGCAACACAAATGTTGTTCGTCTTCATGTTAACCAAACTTTCACAACAAGGTCAGGCGAGATAATTAAAGTAGATTACAGAACGACGACTTTTAGCGATTCGCTCCCCTACCAAACTTTGACACTTGAACAGTAAACTTAGTGGCTCCTTTGTAGCTACGAGAATATCCCACTCCCTTTCTGCCCCCCACCTCCCACCCCAAAAAAAAACAAATTAAAAAAAAAAAAACTTCATTCCTTCCATTACTTTTGTTTTCTTCACATAAAAAGGGTCTCTTATGAAAGTTATGTATTAAAGGAATGTTAATCTGCATCTAAAAATCTAAAACTTAAAAAAAATTGTTTTCCTTGTTTTGTTGTTTGGTTACAATTTAGTTTTAAAATGGACAACTCTAGTGATGAATGACATCCAAACAAAATTTGAAGATTAATTAAATGTCTAGCATATTTTTTTTTCTCCTAGGTATTCATGAATTTTTTGGTTAATTTTTTAATTTTTAATTTAAAAAAAAAAAAAACACTTAAAGATTATGTTTTGATTTTGCTATTTTATTTCATTTCATTTTTTCTTAAGAGAACCAGCTTAGAAAAGAAACTTATTTCGTTAGTAATGTTTATGTGATGCAAGAGTAAATTGGAGAGACTCCATGACAACAAACTATTTAGAGCTTAAATTGTTTCTTATAGAAAATAAAAACCCCTCAAAATGGAATAAACCAAGAGTGGCTCGTGGCATTTTCTAAAATTTACTTCAAAGTTGCAGAACTTTGACCAAGTTTTTATGGTCTAATTTCAAATCAATCGTCATACGGTGGTTCTCATGTTGTTTTTTTATACTACACATGAATTTAAAAATAAAATGTAAATGAAAACGATATCGATATTAAATAATCCAATATAAAGCATGTCGTTGTTTTCCTTTCACATAAAACCCCAAAGTCTTTCCGTTACTTCCTTACCAAAGAACTTTATTGAAATAACAAAGAGATTTTTTTTTGTAAAAATAAAAAAAAGTTTTAGTGTTAGAAAATATTTCTTTTAAATAATCACAAATACAATATTTAAAGGAGAAAACTGAATTGTGTGTCTATCGAGCCTGCGTCATCAGTACGCTGCTATACGGTAGTGATATATGGACCATTTTCACATCCCATGAGCTTCCACTTGAGCTGCCTGCGTCGCTTCCTTGGCATTAAATGGCGCGATAAAGTGTCAAATGGTGAGACCCTGATGCGTGCCAATATTCAAAGGCTGAGAAGGCTAGGACGTGTAAAATGAATGAGCCTTGACCGCATCCCTAAGGACCTACTATATGGAAAACTGGCATCGGGAAAGAAGAAGACAGGTCACCCACGTCTGCGATTTAAAGATGTCTGCCAAAGGGACATGAAAGCAGCTAGAATACGCACAAGCGACTGGGAGTGTAAGGCCGAAGACTGATCTACGTGGCGCACATTTGTAAAAGAGGGTGTCGTGGTAGCCGAGGAGCGAATAATGTATGAGACTACAGACAGAAGAGCTAGGAGAAATGCCAAAACATTGGGAAGCACAGAATTCGTGTGCAAAAGCTGTGGTAAAGACTGTCACACAAGGACAGGACTTCACAGCCACACGAGGAAATGAAACTCAAATCAACGGCGATGCACCTTCGTCTTGCGAGACGGAAGGATGCCGATATATAATTCTTTAATATTGATAGCTGAACAAATTTTATGATATGATATTTTATGATTCAAATAGTTTAATTTTTTATAGAGATGTGTAAAAAAACATCGCACAATTTGACAACCTCCCTCCATGCCCTGTTAAATCAAAAATGACATTCTCTTATTAAAAAAAAGTAAAGTTCTCATTCCAGACCACTGGCCAATTTGGAAAGTGGACCAGCGTTCAAAAGCTCCTGTAGCCATGGCACACAAGGGGATTGTGTGTATACTCTATCCCAACTCCCGGCCCGCCTCTACTGTACCCTTAATATTTTCATGTACCCAAAAGAGCGGGTTAGACTCATTGGCAAAAATTAAATCGCTGACTCAATCCCCCGACTCTGAAAAACCACAGCCAAACGCGCATTGCCTCGCCATCACTGCTCTCATTTCTGTTTACAAAGTTCCGCGTAGATTATTTACAATTGATACTAAAGCAATGACGTTAAATGGAAGACATGTTAATTTTATCTTCTCACAAGCACTGGTCTCTCGAACATTGAACAACTTCAAATCCATTGTATTAATGTGTTTCCAATGACTTGATATGTAGATCTTTTACTTCAGGAAATTGTGTGATTAATATATCCTACTTGAGGAATGGTATCAGCGGTCTTAAGCATAAGGCTCTTTCTTAGGTCTTCCCGGGAAACTCTACAAGAAACTATGTCCCCCGTGAGGAACTAATAGCTACCTCCCATTCCCTGGAATGGTCCCCTCCTAGGGGGCCCCCTGGGCACCCAGGAACATGGGTGAAAGTTTCTTCCGCAAAAGTTGACATCAAAGAGGAAGGCTGGATTTTCCCTACTTCGACTCGCTTCAACCTCGGCGCCATCCCGGCTCAGCAAACGATTCTATAATCTATAATAATGTCGCCAGATAAAGGTTAATATATCCTATGGGGTCACATGATGAATCACCATCTTTTATTTTGTTGGTATTAGTTAATATATCATTTGAGCGAAATAAGATATATCAGCTAGTACCAAAAAATAAAAGACTGGGATTCATCATGTGATCCCCAAAGGACACTTTTACTATTACTGCTCTGATCATTGACTGAGAACCGCTGTAACGATGCTATCGTTTGAAAATCTCTAACATATCCGGAAATGATGTCTATTCTTCTAATTTCACGTTATGACGTCAGATTTACCAAGGTAAAGTAAAGTATATAGCGGACCTCTGTAAATGACGTCACGCACCTAAATGGGAAATGTGGGGTCCACACATTAGTGACGATTGGTGACGAGGGGAGGGGGGTATTTTAGAAATGTGACGTCACATTAAAACTCGCAACTTTAAAAAAAAAAATTCCACTAAAATATTTGATTTGTTCCAATTTATTCTATTATACGATATTAGAAAGTAACATTACACTAAATGCATATTTTAATGACAAAAAAGAGATTTCAAACAAGCTATTTTTGCAATAGAAAATACAACTTTGAATAGGGGGGGGGGGAAACTTTGTGACATCATATTGGAGGGGGGTCTAAGTTTTTGTGACGGCGTGTGACAAGAAGGGGGGAGGTGTAAAAATAAGCTAAAATTGCGTGACGTCATTAATGGACGGCCTCATATCAGTCGTTAGCCACGATATAATAAACTTGGTCTTGATTACATACATAGATTCGTTTACTATTCTGTTACTATTCTGTTACTATTCTGTAACTATTCCGTTCCGGAAGTAATTATAAAATTATAAATTTTCATCTGTTACCCGTCACTATGCAAATTTACAAATTCCACTTATGTCACGTATGTCCTTTTTGAGAACCATCATCGTTCATTATTGTGTCTATCCCGTGTGATATTGTGAGAACCGTCATCGTTCATTATTGTGTCTATCCCATGTGATATTGTGAGAACCGTCATCGTTCATTATTGTGTCTATCCCATGTGATATTGTGAGAACCGTAATCGTTCATTATTGTGTCTATCATATGTGATATTGTGAGAACCGTCATCGTTCATTATTGTGTCAATCCCATCTGATATTGTGAGAACCGTCATAGTTCATTATTGTGTCTATCCCATGTGATATTGTGAGAACCGTCATCGTTCATTATTGTGTCTATCCTATGTGATATTGTGAGAACCGTCATCGTTCATTATTGTGTCTATCCCATATGATATTGAGGTGACTAGTTCTATTGATTGATGTATTGCCGCACGCAATCCGTCATCAGACAACAGGAGATCTCTTCATTTTATAAGGAAAGGTAGGAATCTTTTTTCCAATGCCTTTTCATGTAATTCATAGACGGTTCTCGAAAAATAAATCAAACGTAATTAACATGGGTATGATTCTAACTTCAATAATCACATCAACGGTGAACGCCTTCCTTCCATATTAATGACATTAAATTTTTTTCGGTTTTTTCTTGTGCCCAATTAAAATCACATAGATCTACACTACAGTAAATCTATCGACCAATGTCTGTGTCCTATGCACTATAAGTAACCATTTCCCAAAATTATTGTTATTAAGATTTTAGCGCATTTTCGAGAAGTCGAATGCGCTATTGCACCAGTTTTGTCCGTCCGTCCGTCTGTCATCACCCTAGATCTCAGCATCCATAAGTCCTAGACCCATGATGTATATATGTTTTTTTGTATGTCCTGACCTGCCATTTGTGCATCAACACTCAGTTACTCGATCCGTTTAAAAAAAAACCCGTTAAAACTACCAAAAAACATTGCGAATCGAGAGATAACACTGGCGCAGGCAACGGCCGCCATTGCCGGAAGTCGAATAGCGTGCAAAAAGTATTAGTTGTTTTTTTTTGTTGACGTCATTAGAATATGTGTAGAAGTTTAGAGTTTTACGTCATCATTTGTGGTGACTTCAATCAAGATCTTAGCGGCTCAGGGGCAGAAATTGAAAACTTTTTCGAAACAAGCTTCAACATTCAACTACTTTCAACAAGATTGGCAACCACGATCTATAAAACAACAATTGACGGAGTATTTGGGCGATTAGCTGATTACAATTTAGAATGTTTCATTTATGAGTCCTATTTCAGTGACCACAAACCACATGTAGTTAGATTAAAGAGAAAATAAAAATTTTTAAAATGTAAAGAAATGACTTTTAAATAAAAATTTTTCAGGTATATTCATTACACAAGAAAATTCATAAATATATGTCTAAAATCTAAACACAATTACTGATAACTACATAATGCTGATATCTAACATAAGTACTGATACATAATACGAAAATGCGCTAACACTTCCTGAGTCCAAAAAGGGACCAGGCTTAACATGATTTTTTTTTCAAATCATGTTTCGGTGTTTGTTCTGTCATAAACAAAATTCGTCATTATTAAGTAACGCTGACCAACAATCTGTAGACTGACCAACAATCCGCAAACTGACCACCAATCTGTAGGATGACCACCAAACCGTAGACTAACCAACAATCCGTAGAATGACCAACAATTCTTAGACTGACCACCAATCTGTGGACTGACCACCAATCTGTAGACTGACCACCAATCTTTAGACTGACCCCCAATCCGTAGACTTACACCAATCTGTAGACTGACCACCAATTCTTATACAGACCACCAATCCTTATACTGACCACCAATCCTTATACTGACCACCAATCCTTATACTGATCACAAATCCGTAGACTGACCACCAATCCTTAGACTGACCACCAATCCTTATACTGACCACCAATCCTTATACTGACCACCAATCCTTAGACTGACCACCAATCTGTAGACTGACCACCAATCCTAAGACTGACCACCAATCCTTAGAAAGACCACCAATCCTTAGACTGACCACCAATGTGTAGACTGACCACCATTCCTTAGACTGACCAAAAATACCAATCTGTAGACTGACCACCAATCCGTAGAATTACCATCCATCTGTACACTGAACATCAATACATAAATGACCATCAGCTGTATTTTGTATGACACTCACCGAGGTATGTAAATAGTCTTTCAATCGTATGATAGCTGAGGACCACATTTAGAAACCTTCAAGTTCTGTTTTTGTAAAGTAAGGATAACTAATTCAGTTGATCGGCTTTCGTAACATGGGTTGTTGTTGTTTTTTTTTTTGACATGACTGGGTTGTTAGCTCCAGTGGAGATTAAAAACCAACCATGAACTATACAACCTATATCACGATACCTCAATAGTTGCAGAAATAAAAAAAGGGCAGACCGCGCTGGGCAGGACACATAGAATGAATGTCAAATGATAGAGGAGTAAAGAGGGTACACAACCAAAACCCTAGAGGAAAACGGCTCAGGGGAAGACCGAGGCTTAGGTGGATGGATGACGTAGAGAAAGATCTACAACAACTGGGCATCTGCTATTGGAGAAGAAAGGCGTTGATTAGGATTGGGTGGACGAGATTGCGAGGCAAGCCCAAGCCCTATAAGGGCTGTAGCGCCACATGGATGGTTGGATGGATGGAAGGATAGCTAATTGTACCACATTTAGAAACCTAAAAGTTCTTTTTGTTTAACGCAAGGATAGCTAATTTTAAACAAAATTTAGAAACCTAAAAGTTCTGTTTGTTTAACGTAAGGATAGCTAATTGTACCACATTAGAAACCTAAAAGTTCTGTTTGTGTAACGTAAGGGTAGCTAATTGTACCACACTTAGAAACCTAAAAGTTCTGTTTGTGTAACGTAGTAGCAAGGGTAGCTAATTGGTAAAAAATTTATAAACTTACAATTTCTGTTTGATTAACATAACGATAGATAATTGGGACCACAGAAACAAACTTACACATTCTTTTTGGGTTAAAGGACTTAAGTTAATGAGGACATGATTCTGGTCAATTCTATTAACTCGGCTTATTTGGAGTTGTTTGCTGTACTAATTTCCTTGGGCGTTCAGAATTGTGTCAAAAATTATAAATTTTTGTGTTAGAGGATGTTACCATATCCTCATTGATGACTGAAGACCAGGACATTGCACCGAATGAACCCTTCCTTCACCTTGAAAGGTTTTTCCCCTGACGCGGATATGAAATAATGTCCTAAAACAAGAAAGTGGCTCATGCTTTGTCCAGACATCTTATTGTTCCCTTATGCTATACTGTGTCCATATGTTCTATTGTGTCCATATGCTATACTGTGTCCATATGTTATACTGTGTCCATATGTTATATTGTGTCCATATGCTATACTGTGTCCATATGTTATATTGTGTCCATATGTTATACTGCGTCCATATGTTATCCTGTGTCCATATGTTATCCTGTGTCCATATGTTAAACCGTATCTATATGTTATACTTCGTCCATATGTTATACTGCGTCCATATGTTATACTGTGTCCATATGTTATCCTATGTCCATATGCTATACTGCGTCCATATGTTATACTGTGTCATTATTATGTTCAACTGTGTCCTTATGTTATAATGTGTCATTATGTTTTACTGTGTCCTTATGTTATCCTGTGTCCATATGTTATACCGTATCTATATGTTATACTGTGTCCATATGTTATACTGCGTCCATAGGTTTTTCTGTGTCCATATGTTATACTGTGTCCATATGTTATACTGCGTCCATATGTTATACTGTGTCCATATGTTATACCGAGTCCATATGTTATACTGTGTCCATATGTTATATCGTATCTATATGTTATACTGTGTCCATATGTTATACTGCGTCCATATGTTATTCTGCGTCCATATGTTATACTGTGTCTATATATACTGTGTCCATATGTTATACTGCGTCCATATGTTATACTGTGTCCTTATGTTATAATGTGTCATTATGTTTTACTGTGTCCTTATGTTATCCTGTGTCCATATGTTATACCGTAACTATATGTTATACTGTGTCCATATGTTATACTGCGTCCATATGTTATACTGTGTCCATATGTTATCCTGTGTCCGTATGTTATACTGTGTCCATATGTTATACTGCGTCCAATTGTTATACTGTGTCCATATGTTATACTGTGTCTATATATACTGTATCCATATGTTATACTACGTCCATATGTTATTCTGTGTCCATATGTTATACTGTGTCCATATGTTCAACTGTGTCCTTATGTTATAATGTGTCATTATGTTTTAATGTGTCCTTATGTTATCCTGTGTCCATATGTTATACCGTAACTATATGTTATACTGTGTCCATATGTTATCCTGTGTCCATATGTTATACTGTGTCCATATGTTATACTGCGTCCATAGGTTATACTGTGTCCATATGTTATACTGTGTCCATATGTTATACTGCGTCCATATGTTATACTGTGTCCATATGTTATCCTGTGTCCATATGTTATACTGTGTCCATATGTTATACCGTGTCCATATGTTATACTGTGTCCATATGTTATACCGTATCTATATGTTATACTGTGTCCATATGTTATACTGGGTCCATATGTTATACTGTGTCCATATGTTATACTGTGTCTATATATACTGTGTCCATATGTTATACTGCGTCCATATGTTATACTGTGTCCATATGTTATACTGTGTCCATATGTTCAACTGTGTCCTTATGTTATAATGTGTCATTATGTTTTACTGTGTCCTTATGTTATCCTGTGTCCATATGTTATACCGTAACTATATGTTATACTGTGTCCATATGTTATACTGCGTCCATATGTTATACTGTGTCCATATGTTATCCTGTGTCCATATGTTATACTGTGTCCATATGTTATACTGTGTCCATAGGTTATACTGTGTCCATATGTTATCCTGTGTCCATATGTTATACTGCGTCCATATGTTATACTGTGTCCATATGTTATACTGTGTCCATATGTTATACCGTATCTAATATTTTATACTGTTTCCATATGTTTTACTGTGTTCATATGTTATACTGTGTCCATATGTTATACTGTGTCCATATGTTATACTGTGTCCATATGTTATACTGTGTCCATATGTTATACTGTGTCCACATGTTATATTTTGCCCATATTTCCTGTTGCAGTTTCACTGTATTACCCTTGTCCGGGTACAGTCTCACCGTTGTTTCTTCTAAACATTAACGATAGTAACTCCACTCCCACATCAGTTTTCTTTTTGTTTACATGTTTGTGCCGTAATTTAAGTTAATATATGCCAGGAACATGTCAAAGCTTCAAATCAATCAACTTTTCTTGTAAAGCGAGAGTTGAATGATTCTCCCACATGTATGAATGTCCGCTAACACAGTGTCTTTTCTAAGTCTGTGTCTATTTCAAATGTAAGAATACGAATATAGCATTAATCAAATGTAAGAATACGTATATAGCATAAATCAAATATAAGAATACGTATATAGCACAAATCAAATATAAGAATACGTA
Source organism: Radix auricularia (assembly GCA_002072015.1). NCBI lineage: Eukaryota > Metazoa > Mollusca > Gastropoda > Lymnaeidae > Radix > Radix auricularia. Next base: position 94,975 of record MUZC01001017.1, read on the forward strand.
TATAGCATAAATAAATGTAAGAATACGTATATAGCACAAATCAAATATAAGAATACGTATATAGCATAAATAAATGTAAGAATGCGCATATAGCATAAATCAAATATAAGAATGCGTATATATCATAAATCTGCAATACGTTGAAGGGAGAACATGAATTTAATGATGTCAACGCTGCTTCCGGACAAGGGTATGCAAGCTTATGGCTAGAAACTTGTTCACTATTAATCTTTTTTTTTTTCTTCCACAGAGGTAGGTGATTAGTTTGTGATAACAATTTATCGATACATTTCAAAGTTGAATATAATTTATTATAAGACAAACTACATAACAAATTATTTATTTATAAAAATTTATTTTAACTTTCATTATAAATATTAATCAAGTTTCAGATAATTCAATTTCGGAAAAGTTTCAGTGGATCAAATTGTAGGAATGACAACACAATTTTCTTCGTAAGATTTTTTTTTAAAAAATAGTATGAAAACAATTTATAGTCGTTACCTGAATACATAGATTGACAGATGTAATCTAAATCACTTTAGTTTTCAACTTCAGTTATTCGTTTTTCCCTTGTCTTGGTGTCTGGAAAAAGATACCTTCTTCGGTTATATATTGCTATTTTTTTATATTTCAAACTTACAAATATCTTAATTTACTAAGTCTTTAGTCTTTATTTTATTTACAATGATATAAATTATTATTTATTAATTAGCTGTATATTTATGCTAAAATAACAAATTATTTTCAAATTCTTGTAGATTTAAACATTTTTAAATTATCAATTACCTATTACTTCCTTGTAATTTTGTTGTGACACAGCTTAGTAAGTATTTATTACTTGAAGATTTACACAAATATAAATTCTCATTTATAATAGCATGTACATGTATCAGTGGCGTAGCTATAACTTTTGCCGCCCGGGGCGGTCTCCAATTTGCCGCCCTTTTTAGAGGCCATCCATAAATAACGTCACGTGCCGGGGGGGGGGGGGATTCACACATTTGTGACGAGGGGGAACGTTTAATAAATGTGACGTCACATAAAAAACGCGTAACTTTAAATTAAAGTTCCATATATTTAATTAATGACACTTTATGTAATGACGTTTACATGGCTTTACGCATGTTACGATATTATAGTTCAGCCTTATTACACGTCGTATTACTTACTTAAATGACAAAAATATAAACTTGAAACATGCTCATTTTAAAATAGAAAATTCGGTTTTTATTGAGGGGGGTGGGTGGCGGCAAAGCTTTGTGACGTCATATAGAAAGGGGGTCTAAGTTCATATGACGAAATCAGCCAAAATACCGTGAAGTCATTTATGGATAGCCCTTTAAGTCAATCATATGATGAATTTGTATACAATAATAAACATGAAAAAATAATTGCTATTGAAGCGAAGTAACGGTTGGAAACATTTTTACCATTGCATGCCATATTTATGTCAACAGTAATAAAAGAGTTCGCATAAAATGATATACCTATAAATATAAACTTATAAAAAATACAAGATATCTTATTTAAAGGTCACAAGAAAGTTACTGAGGTCTCAGGTCCACCCCACCCCCATGAGGCAGCACATATTCCAAAAAACAACAACACATTACCAATTAATTTGCTCGTATTTTGTATTTATAGATAATTTTTTTTACAAAGAAATTGTATACATTAGTATCTTAACATTTACCTTAATAACTTTAACAGTAGAAAAATCGTGTATTATGCTATTAAAATGTCAAATTTCACATCTAGTAACACTGATAGCAATTGTTGGAAACATTCTTAGCAAAGTTACAATTTTTCTATTGGGTACTTAATTTTTTCAATCTATACCGTTGAACGAATTTTAATAGATAAAAGGGTCTTTCTCCTCGTTTTTCTAACATAATGCCCCTTCTAGTAGTGTAAGTACAGCTATAAAAACCAGGATCCTCTTTCTTTCAATTTTGAAATTTTCTTATCTATGTCAAAACATATTTTTTTTTCATGTGCAAGTTCTTCATTTAGTAGGTTACATGGTATTCATTATATGATATTATATAAAATATTTTCTTCCAAGGATGTGCACCTGATTCTTTTATTTTCTTTTCAATTCTATCCATTAATAAAAACAATTCTCGTTGCACTTCTTGCACTATAAATATAACCACGTCTTCTGAATTCTCACTACTCGTGTATTTATTTACAAACTGTTTGGGCTGATATAAAAGCGCTTTGCATTAGCATATCGCTTTGTTCCATGAAATGGGTTCGCATTAATTTAAAAAAAAAATAATTTAAAATTAATTTAAAAAAAACGAGTTCCCATAATTTGAGATAACAAAACATAGAAAAGAAAAAGGTTGCATTGAATCAAGTAGAGTTCCAGCATCTGATCTCGTTTTATTAGTTACTTCTTCAAATGTCAATTTTAATTGTTTATGCCTATTGTGGTGCTAGTTAACGGACAAAATTGAATATTTTCATATTCTCGCCATAATTCAAATTATTTTCACATGTCTTTAAAGGGGCTTGGCGTAACATTTTAATGAATAACCGTATTTTAATTTGTGTACTTTACAGCAAAAAAAACCGTAAATTAATTAAATTTTTTAATAATTCCCTTACAAGACTTTTATGAAAACTGAAACAGTAACATAAATTACAACTTGCCAGTTCAACACAATATTGGAACCACTATGCTATGTAGGTACTTGTCCGCGAATCATGCTGGGCATTTGGAAATCCTACTCAAAAACTGCGTTGACGATAATTTTTCATCCCAGCGGTGACGTCTTTTTTGTAGCTTATTTTCATATAAAGGCGTCATCTGTGACGTATACCGATTGATTTTCCAAACAAATTTATTCCTCTTTTTTTTTTTAGAGCTCTAAAATTTGTTAACGAGTTTGCGTTAGTTATAACAACCAATATGTAAACAGACAAATGTTGTGCGACCCGTTAATTAAGACTCAAAATTGTGCATATTTTTGTTTCACCTTGGTATTACTTTACCTTTTCAAAAAATTTAGTGGTGTCTTCGTAAATGGCTTTACTTTTCAACTGCCCTCAAATGCCGCCCTCAAAATGTGTGCCGTCTTGGGCGGACCGCCCCCACCACCCCCCTCTAGCTACGCCACTGACATGTGTACTGAAATAACATATCGTCGTAAAATTGAACAATAGGACTTCAAAGGTTTTGCTATGCGACACTTATGGGCAATTTAGAAAGATCCAAAGACATAATAATGTCTTTTCCAAAAATCCCATGGAAAAACGACTAACTGGGACATTGAGCTCCTGGTAATACTGTATCAAAGCCGCCCAGAATGTATAGTTTGAGATCCACTATTCCTTTATGACCAGGAATAAATCGGAGCATTATTTGTTAAAGATCCACACAGCCATCTTTTATCGAGCCATAGGGCCAAAGAAAAAAATGTTTTTTGGTCAGGGAGAGGAATACATATGTCAATGAAGTGCTGGGTACACACTTGTAAGTACTCTAGTGACAGATGCAATCACGGATGAACATCTAAATTAACTCGAGTGATCTTTAGTAAAAAAGAGTTAGAATTTAAAAAAATACAAAAATTGGTTAACAAAGATGTAAGACTTTACTCCGGAGGTGGGAGGGGACGGATTTCACCCACGGGCCGTAGTATGCCGACCTCCAGAAAAAAAAAATCAACGTTTCAAAAAAATTGTCCGTGACACAGTTGCCCTCCTTTCCCCCGTCAACATATTTAAAACAATTTGTGGACGTTCTTGGGGCGGGGGGGGGGGGGGGGGGGGAGAGATAGACTAGATGATTATTGGTGACAAGCCTCACACTTTCTAACACTTGCAAATTACCTGGATTACCATAGACCGTTATTTTCAGCCCGTATGCTAATCACGGGGTCATGTGTCGGGTGTATTCAATCTGTTACTTTCTGTCGTGTCAAAGGTTACATCAAAATGATATCAGCCATCAGTCTAGTTGGTTCAGTTCGGCTCAGGTACATGCAGGGTTAAGGGGAGAGAATTGTGGTTTCACCCCGATGGTATGATGGTTTTACCACGATGGTATAATGGTTTTACCCCGATGGTATGATGGTTTTACCACGATGGTATGATGGTTTTACCACGATGGTATGATGGTTTTACCAAAATGTATGATTGCTTTAACACGAATGTGTGATGGCTTGAACACGATGGTATGACGTTTTTGTCACGATAGTATGATGGTTTTACCACGATGGTATGACGGCTTTTAGCTCAACGAAACGATGTTTTTAATAATAACAGAAGGACATAATACAAATGTAGCTGTGTTTTAAAAAAAGAAATGAAAATAAGAAGCTGGAGGACGGATGCTATGAAGGAAACTATGGGACAAAACAAAACGTATGATATTGGATATTAAATTGAGTTAGTTTCATAATAAGTTGAGTGGATTCAGTTTTTTTAAAACTCAAAACCTCAGGCTTCGAGTAGAAATATCCCCCAAAATCTTTATTATTAGGATCAAGAAACGACACCTAAATTCTATTAATAATAATACGCTTTCATTGCATCAGTTAATAAAATTAACACGTTAAAAACTCAATCATTAAAAAAAATATTTTGAAAACCTCTCAAGAATTCAATGGTCCGGGTTTTTTGTCACAAAATTTTAGCTTTAAATTTGGGTTGAGAAAAATAACGTCAATATCTTTTTCAACAGCAAAAAAAAAAAAAAAAAAAAAAAAAAAAATATATAGTTATATATAAAATAAGAAGACGAAGAAAAGATCGGGTGGATTATGAGATATAATATTTGAATAGCTTGACTGTAAAATTGTTTATTGCAGCAAAGCATTAGAGTATCTCCAGTATTGAACCTGGCCACGTTCGGCTGTAGATTGCACTTACAATTTCAGCAAGTCATCTGAAGACAGACTCAATGAATAATCTGAAGTTAGACTCAAGGAAGAAAGCTAAAGACAGTCTCTATGAATAAACTTACGACAGACTCAATGAATAATCTGAAGTTAGAATCAAGGAAGAAAGCTAAAGACAGTCTCTATGAATAAACTTACGACAGACTCAATGTGTAAACTGAAGACAGACTCATTGAATAAACTGAAGATAGACTCATTGCATACGTTGAAAACAAACTCATGAATAAACTGGAAAAATACACAATGAATAAAATTAAAATAGACCCAATGAATAATCTGAAGACAAACTCATTGAATAAACTGAAGACAGACTCATTGAATAAACTGAAGACAGACTCAATGAATAAACTGAAGACAGACTCAATGAATAAACTGAAGACAGACTCATTGAATAAACTGAAGACAGACTCAATGAATAAACTGAAGACAGACTCAATGAATAAACTGAAGACAAACGTGGAGAATAGGCTGATGACAAGAAGTGACATAGCGTTGTCTGAGCGGAACTCTTGTTCAGTGTTTCTTAAACTTGGTTTTTAGGGTACTCCGATGCCTCTTTGGTTGTCCAACTTAGTAATTTTGATGCGCTCTGCTTTATGTAGTAGTATTGTTTGCTATTATGAAGAAGAAAAATCAAAATATCTTAATGATTGGGTATGTAAGCTACATTGTATTGTAATGGGAAGCAACTCGAAAGGCTATTTTATATTTTTTTCTTTTTTATTAATAGTTTTCTATCTACATTGAATTCTTTTTTTTTTGAAAAAAATCATTTTATAAAAATGTATCAAACCAATAAGTAAAATTCCTAATTAAATCTAACATCGTACCAAAAATTAAGAGTCTATTATTTAATAATTTATTTATAAGATTTTCCTGTAACTTTCATGGGAAATTGTCAGCATTCATTTTTAATTCCTTTATATTAACTCGTGGAGTTTGCTTGAGTGCCGAAAAAAAGTAGGATATATTTTTAACTCACTTCCCCGTATGCTGGTGATCTGAAATTTTGCAGGCCGACTAGTGCCGATGATAAAAATGATGTATCGAAATTTCAGATCGATTGAATGTACTGTAAATAAATTAATGATTTTTTAGATTATCTTTATTTATCTCTATGTAACATGTTAATTTTTGTGCTAGAGTGTCATGGTGCGTATTATATTGAACATCCTTTCCTGTCGCACAATAAGGTGCGTATTATATTAATGATACCTTTTAAAGATATATTCCAGATCGGTGCGAATTATATTAAACATTTTTTACGAGACATAACAAAAATTTTGTATTTTTAGACTGTCTTGCGCTGCGTATTATAATGAACATTCTTTTAGTTATGTCTCGTATATAAAAGATTTATAGTCAAAAACTTTGTTTTTTTTTAAATGACTTTTTAAATTTAAAATTAAACTGCATGATAGGCAATAGGATTCCTTGGACTAACCTTTTTTGAGAACCGCGACACTTAGCGTATTAAATAGTTGGCGAGTGTGGACTGACAGGGTGACCCAATAGGGGATAATTATTGCCTTCATTTCTAGGGCCACGTACTTGTCATGGGCAGGTCCAGCCATCCATAGCGAGCGAGACAACAGGCGGAATGGACATGGAAGTAAGTAACGATTCAAACATACGACATTGCTTTTTTTTATTATTATTATCTTAGTTACCATGGCGAAAATGTTTTTAGAGTGAAGATTGTACACCGAAAATCTGAATTCTTTCAACAGCGGTGTATCAAAAAGAGTAAAATGTATGGGCGTCGATACATGGGCGTGTGGGGTGGGGTGTGAAGACGCCTTTGATTTGGATTTTAGTTTTAAACATATTTGTTAACGTTCTAATGATCGTGCTGAGAATACCCTGCGCTGTTAAGGTTTCCATAAAAGTCATGCATTCCTGTCTAACTTATTATTGCATGGGGTTTATCAGTGCACTTCTTTATTTGGACTTGAGTCAAAGATTATCAACAAAAGTTCATAAGGACTTAAGTCAAAAACGATTGTTAACAAAAGTTTATTTGGACTTATGTTAAGAATTATACTCAAATAAATGCGACTCTTTATGAAGTTTATTTATTTCCCAGATCAAATTTATAAGGCCATAAAAATTTTAAATATCATCCAAAAATTGCGTCTCTACTTTTGAGATTTAATCTGATTTTCAACATAAACTGTGGATTTAAAAGGGACAAAATGCTGTGTGATGTTAGTGTGGTGTTTTGAAATCTAGCTCCACAACTTTCTACACAAACAGATAAATGACACCACACATTTCCCTTACATACACCTCCTTCCTTAAACACACACGTTCGTGCGCTCACACACTTTATCTTCATGAATGACCCTATTTTCACTTTCTTCCCAGAATTCACCAGTTGTCCTAATTCTTGCAATGTTGATTCTTGGCGTTGATGCAGACGAACTTGGTGAGTTAATGGAATCTGGTGCAACTAGTATAAAAAAAACATGGATGGGGCATTGCTTGAGACTTCCGTGGGGTACAGTTTCAGACGTTGGTTGGGTAATGATTTAGACTTCCGTGGGGTATTGTTTCATATTTTGATTGGGTAATTATTTAGACTTCCGTGGGGTATAGTTTTTGACTGGTTGGGTATTGTTTCAGACATTGGTTGGGTATTGTTTCAGACATTGGTTGGGTATTGTTTCAGACATTGGTTGGGTATCGTTTCAGACTTTGGTGGGGTATTGTTTCAGATTTCGGTTGGGTATTGCTATTGTACGTCTCATAGTTAGTGAGTACCAATTGTACAAAAAAAATCCTGGCAAAAGTTCTTCAAATGATTTCTTTGTGTTTAGTCTTGCAACTGAATGGTGAAGTGGCGTCTTTCCCGGAGTCGACGATTATTGCCAAGATACAGAGCGGGGTCATTGACCCTAATCCTGTGGTCAACGAAAGAGGTTTGAGATACTTCGTCCAGATCGCTCGTAACAACGTGGGTGAGTACATTTGGCAAGATATTTTTTCTTTCTTTTGTTAAGCTATTTCTGAGTTTATTTGTTTTGTTTTGTTTTTGTTTTTTCAATAGTTAATAATTATTGTTGACACGAAATCATTTCACCACAACATAAAAATCGTGTACCAGGGAAACAAGAATTGAAGAAACGCGCAGTGTGGGTTAGTCAACTAGACGGTCCTCAATAAAAATAAGTGTGGGGAAGGGGAGATTTCTGTAATAGGTTCCGGAAATGGGAGAAAAGTCACGCAAGGCGAGGCTAACAAGCCAACGTGTTGAATTGACACAAACCCTCTAAATGTGTTATTTATAATTGATACCCTTCTAGGAAGTCTTTCTGTCTGTCTGTTGTTGTCTTTTAGTATTTTAGCTAGTCCACCCCAAACCCTCCCCCTCACTTCCACATGGTTTTACCTATGTCCTTAAGTAATTCCACCCCAACCCCCCCCCTCACTTCCACATGGTTTTATCTATGTCCTTAATGAATTCCACCCCAACCTCCCCCCTCACTTCCACATGGTTTTACCTATGTCCTAAATGAATGTTTTTTGACATTATTCGCGTTTTCATGGTCCAGTAACTGGACTTACAAGGTCTAATCACTGGATGTTCATGGTCCAGAAATTGGACATTCATGGTTGAATAATTGGACGTACACGGTCCACTTACTGGACGTTTAAGGTCCAGTAAATGAACGCCTATGTTCAAGTTACTGGAATTCGGTTTGTCTGATTGTGTCACAGTAGGATACTACGTGTCGTTTAGCTAGAAAAATGCTAATGCTGATGTAAGTGAGTTCACAGAGTGATTGTAAGTGACTGATTGTGAGTGAGTCCTTCATTGTAGGTAAGTCTGAATAAGTAATTGTGAGTTAATGTTTAAAAGTAATTGAATTACGTGAGTGATTGAGAGAAATAGTAAGTGAGTGATTGTGAATGATTGTTTGGGAATGATTGTCTGTGAATGATTGTCTTTGGATGATTGTCTGTGAATGAGTGTATGTAAATGATTGTCTGTGGATGATCCTGTGTGAATGACTGTATGTGAATGATTGTCTGTGAATGTTTAAAAGTGGGTGTTTGAACATTATTTTCCTTTGTAACTTTTCATATCCGAAGAATTTAATGACACCCCTCTGGGCCACTGCACGTGTTTAGGGCTTCACAGGGAAAAGGTTCGACACCACGTTTGTGAGTTATTTTTCTTTCTATTTCTGCTTGAGCAGACGGTCAAAGAAGTTATTTATATTTCAATCGAACCATTCACGTTGGAATTCTCAAACGATCTACAAGTTAATGATTTATTTTAAATTGCTCAACTGATTAAATGTGTTGATTACAGAATTATTTATATATATATATATTTCTATAGTGAACTTTAATACAGAAAATTTTTTTTGTTCTAATCTCATCCGACCAAGAACTTTTGAGTTGAAAAAAAATTTAACAAATGAACCACTTAACAAGTCAGTCAATAAAACTAACCATAATAAAATAAATATTTGTTTCGTGTTAATTTTGTAGGTGGAAATTATTTTTATTGCTCAATTTGAATAACAAGCGATCGAAGATCCAATACCTTGTTCTGGAAAATTAAGGAACAGTTTTAAAAATGTTAACTTTAACCCGATGAAACATTGGTCATGGTACCTAAGTCAGTGTGATTTTCCCCTCCCCCCCCCCCGCCCCAAACCTTAACCGCCAATAGAGAAAAAACCCTCATTTGTCCAAAAAAAATGTAATAATAATTAAAAAATTAAGATATCTTCCCTCACTATTTATAAGATTCTCCCATAGCTCAGAGTGAAACCGTCTGGTCACCTTCTGGTCACCGTCTGGTCACCGTCTGGTTACCGTCTGGTCACCGTCTAGCCACGGCCTTGTTAACGACTCACCTTCAGATTCCATGATTGCCTCATGCTCCTCCCCCCATATCACACTGTTAATTTCACAGCTTGACAACAACCCTCTTCCCAACGTGTAAATTTAACGGTTTTTTGTTTTTTGTTTTTTTTTTTGTTTTTTGTTTTTTTTTTTGTTGCTGTACTAACATCTTTATTTACTTTTACACCGTATTCTTAACTAGCACTACACTAACATTGCGTGTACTAAATTTATGAATAGACTTTTTCACCTGAGGTCAGACGGTCACGCTTAAAGCTCACTGCCAACCGGCCTCTATTTCATACTAAGCACATTTACTATTTACAAAAACACAAGATTGGAGAAAAGAATGATTTTAACTAGGGTGAGGAAGCCTTTGCGTCAAAGTTTGAAGAGAGGCTGAGATTGCGATTAATGAGCAAAATAAATATTTTAGATTTTTGCTAGTGATAGTACCTCCAACCCAGCCACCCCATTTCCCCCGCCCCCTCCACTCTAACCCCTTAACCCCGCCTACCAATTTTTTTTTAAAATTACATTATTTATCTGCACTTATTAGACATTCCTATATTATTTTCTTGGTATGGCAAATACAGTTTACAATTACGTCATCCGTCAATATTTTAGCATGCGCCACTGAAAATCCTACATGTGGAAGAAAATCAGCAGTCCCGAGCCTGCGCTCTTCATGGGGCTTCCCGGAAAACCCCCTCAGCCCTCTGGCCCCCTAAGGGACGTAAAGACTGAGAAGCCCCCCCCCCCNCCCCACCGGAAGGTTTCCTCAGAGCTGGCGACCAAAAGCGTTTCCTAGCGGTACCTTTTGCTATTCCGTACTGGCGCTCCTGGCCCTAAACCGGCACCGCTCAACAGCGTTGCTAGTTAATTGAGGGGGACGAAACGGTCGCTTCGGAGTAACCCGACCCTCAACGGGTACTTTGGTTTTCATCATCGGCATTGCATCTAGATGCTTTGCCTGAGATCCGTACAGCGACTGTAATCATATATGACTAGCACCTAGCACCTAACATCGGCCTTCGGCTATCCAAGCCTGGGGTTTGTCGGTTTTAGGTCGCATTGTACACCACGACCTTACTCGTCTGTCGAACCACGTAGAGGTCACCCCATCTCGACAGAGCATGCGCCACTAAGTCTCGCTGTTTATCGATTAATTTGTTCTCCGTTATCAATCACTGTCATAGAGTGAACTTTCAAATAAATTGAAGTAATGTTTGAATCTTTCATCTGATGTAAGGGACGTATTCTATCCACCAACGTAAAGTAGTGTTGCAGGTTATTGACATGACCCAGACTTCATGAATCGACACCTGACGTAACACAGTTAGTGGCAGTAACAAAATATAGCAGTGTTGTTTTCAATACTTTCTTTAAAACAAATTAATTTTAAACTGTTGCGGGAAATTGAGGGAGGGGTAGGCAGAATGTTAGCACAACGTTTACCAAGCACTTGACTACAGTTTGATGAAAAATAAAAAGAACCCGTAAAAACATAGTTTTGGACTATAAATCCCTTATATATGAGACAGAACTAAAAGTATTTATTATATTCAAAATAATATGCACCGCGCGACAAACATTTACAGACTGAACATGACTGGGGTGGGGGTTTGGTCACCGATGGTTTGAACGAACTCCAGCAAACACGTGGATGTCAACAACAGACGGCTACCATACAGTGATATAGAGATAAACTAAAATTGCATTAATTTCATTACAGTACATTCGATCGAACTGAAATTTTGATACAATGCATTGTTAGGTGACTTAAGTCTTATATGTGAAAAATTTCAGCTCGTTAGCATCACGGGAAGTGGGTAATTTTTTACTTTTTTTTCCCTCCACCCCGACTGACGGACCAAGAGATTGACGACAGTGAAGTTAATATAAGGGACTTAAAAATATCAGTACGCAAAATAATTGTAATCAGTTTATATATATACATTGCACTGAGGGGATTCATTTGAATGTCTGTGATTCAGTTGTTTACAAAAACATAAATACTCAAATCGTCGGTTTTTGGAAATTGAGATGTTGACCTGTGTTATGTAATGGGTAGTTGGGAGTACACGAGTCTAAACACACTGCCAGTGTAAGGTTGCCATACGTTCGGGTTTCCCCGGACACGTCCTCTTTTTATGCCCCTGTCTGGGCTTCTGGGCGGCTTTCCAAAAAAATTGGCTTTTGTCAGGGTTTTTCTCCATCTCAAGATGCTGCGATCTAAAAAAAATTTTGAAAATGTCCTGACTGATGTTTTGTCTTTGGCATATGCATTCTATGATGGGGGTGTTCCAGTCCCATATTGAAAAAATTGAACGTGAAAAGAATTCGCTTCTGATTTTTATGACTTGCCTTAAATCCATCCAGTCTATTGTCAGGTGCTCTCACAAGCTGATTTCATGCCACGTAAGGTGAAAAAGTTGCGAGAGATGGACTACATAACAGATGTGATGCTGTCTGGTCGCCAGTAACTGTATTGTACACCAAATGTTTTAGAATATTTGGATATGTGGACTGTGCCAGTGAAGGAGTTCAACGGATTTGCATAGATTGCTATAACTGAAAGTCTGTTTCATGCCTCATAGAATGGAGAGAACAAGTTGACAATAGCAAGTGTTTCGATCAATTGTGAAACTTGAAGAAATTTTTCGAGACAAACTATGCACGCGCGAAAATTCCTGAAAAGGTTTACTGGATTTCCTGGAAAAAAAAAACACGAACAAATATCAGTATTTTGTCAATTTTTCACTAACCATAACAACTATTGGGTTGAAAAAAAAAGCCAAACGATAGCTTATAGTATTTAAAACAATCAACTCCCGTAATTTTAGCAGCAATTTGTACACATCAATTGTTTTGTTTAGTTTCAGAATTATTGATGTAAAATTACTTAATGTAATCTAGAATGAATTCTCTTGAAAAAATTGTTTGGACTGGATCTAATAATTGGAAATTGCGCTTTAATACTCATTTGAGTTTTGAGTTACTTATTTTCTTCTATCAGCTACTTTCTTTAATTTCTCTTTCTTTTATTCTTCATACCTTAAAGCTTTTCGTAAGAGTTTGTATAGCTGTACTGTAGCTATTTTATCTTATATTTGTTGGGGAAATGTGGGGGTCGATGTCAAAGGAGTTTTGAAATAAATTACAAGGGACAGAAAGCGATGTATTCATTTGTCACAGTCCAATGTCACAACCATGATTTGACTGAAGCTTAAATACAAATTAAATTGTTTACATCCCGGGTGATTTGATGCGTACCGCCTTTGGCAAACTCCACTTTTATTATGTATTAAGTTGTGTTTTTTTTCTCCATATGTGCAGTGACGGAGAAGAATAAAAACAATCATTAAAATAAACAATGCTTTCTTTGTTTCTTTCAGTAATCTTTCCTTTCGGCAGACAGACGATCATTCCATACGGACAAAGACGAATTCCACGATTGGTCAGTTTTGTTTTCATATCATTTAATTGTTTAATTGGTCACCATTTAAAAAATCTTTCTTACTATCAAATATTACAATTGAATGTTTTCTCGACAACTATATTCGACATGTGTATTTATTTGTCAGCCATCTTGTGACATACAATGAACGTCACTTCCCGATTATTAGAATATAAGCGGAATGAGAATGCGATCAGGTTAGGTTGGAAAAAATCTTATGTAAAAAGAGTGTACGTGAGCCTGACCAGACGCCACAAAACAACGTACGAATCGGCTAAAATCCTTCGTCGGGGAACAAACAAATAAAAAAAACTAATAGCAGTAAGAAAATAAAATAAAAGTTTGCTGCAGTCCAAGAATCAATCAACCAGAAACATCATGAGTGTTCCCATGATTCGTGATATTACCCAGGACCCATACAAAGCTCAGCTTTTAAACAATTAATTCGTCTTAGGGGCCGTCCATAAAGTACGTCACGCTATTTTTGACAATTTTAACTCCCCCCTGTCACAAATCTTGGACCCCCCCCCCCAAAGTACATCACACTTTCGTACAAAAATATATTTGTTATTAACACAATAATTGAAATTTAACATAAAACCCCGTGACGTCACACATGTCCGGACACCCCCTCCCCATGTCACACTTTCTTACACCCCTCCCCCCATCTGCAGCGTGACGTACTTTATTGACGGCCACTTACCGTAATGATTTACTGTTATTTAACAAAACTTATAAATAATTATCTATTCTTTAGTTCCTTCTTGATAAAAAATATTATTTAACATTCATATAATTTTTTAGCGCATTTTCGAGAAGTCGAATGCGCTATTGCACCCGTTTTGTCCGTCCGTCTGTCATCACCCTAGATCTCAGCAACCATAAGTCCTAGACCCATGATGTATATATGTTTTTTGTATGTCCTGACCTGCCATTTGTGCATCAACACTCAGTTACTCGATCCGTTAAAAAACCCCGTTAAAACTACCAAAAAACATTGCGAATCGAGAGATAACACTGGCGCAGGCAACGGCCGCCATTGTCGGAAGTCGAATACATCGTTTTTCAAGCATTGAAGAGTTAAAGTTATTGGTTAGTGGTGCGAAAGCGTGCAAAAGAATTAGGTTTTTTTGTTGTTGACGTCATTAGAATATGTGTAAAAGTTTAGAGAGTTTTACGTCATCATTTGTGGTGACTTCAATCAAGATCTTAGCGGCCCAGGGGCAGAAATTGAAAACTTTTTCGAAACAAGCTTCAACATTCAACTACTTTCAACAAGATTGGCAACCACGATCTATCAAACAACAATTGATGGAGTATTTGGGCGATTAGCTGATTACAATTTAGAATGTTTCATTTATGAGTCCTATTTCAGTGACCACAAACCACTTGTAGTTAGATTAAAGAGAAAATAAAAAATTTTAAAATGTAAAGAAATGACTTTTAAATAATATTTTTTTCAGGTATATTCATTACACAAGAAAATTCATAAAAATATGTCTAAAATCTAAACATAATTACTGATAACTACATAATGCTGATATCTAACATAAGTACTGATACATAATACGAAAATGCGCTAACACGTCCTGAGTCCAAAAAGGGACCAGGCTTAACATGATTTTTTTCAATACGTTTTAATTTTTAAGTGCGTTTAAATTCATCTTTTTTATATATATAAAAAAAGAAAATCCTCAATTTCACTTTGTTAAACATTTTTAACACAAAAAAGAATATTATTAATTATTATTAACAACTCATTTTTTTCACTTCAAATTTTTAATTAGATACAAATACAGTTTTTAGGCCTCTAATAGAAAAAAAAATATTTTCAGGGTCCAAATATCCAGAGATCTAGCAGTTGTAGTCCATGCAATCCACAGAAAGCCGCCCTCTCCCCAGTCAGCACCCCACCCCCTACACCAGCGTCACTTAATGAGGGGCTACCCGGGGCCAGGGCCATGGAAACTGTCAATTCCTTCCAGCCACCTTCCGCTCTCAGTAGAGTTGCACACGAAGTTGCGCATGAGAAGTCCGTGCAGCCCCGCAGGTTTCTCCCTTCCTTTTTCAGGAACAGAAAACTATATTTAGAAGTTTCGAGAGGCGCGGCCCCACCTCCAAACGCCAACCGACAGAATTCAGGCCCCTATGATGGTGATCGTGTATCATCTTCGGGTCGCCAGGTCCTTCAACGACAAGACCAGAAGGGGGGCAATAGCGGTGTGAGATCTACTGTGACACATGACAGGCTGGTGACAGATGGCAATGGGATGATGTCTCCATCAGCCACGAAGGCGACCACAACGACTCCTCCAGCTTCGAAACTAAGCGTAACATTGAGAACCGCTGAGAACCAAGAGGGAGTGCTGAGTCAGCAAAAAGATCAGCTGAGTCGTGGACCAAACGTTTCGTCCGGAAAGACAGCCACACACAAGCCCATCATTGTGACATCACCCAGATCCACACAAACAGACGCTACAACAACTGCACCTATAACAACAACACCGACAGATTCTCCGAAGACCGAAAGCACAACCAGCCACTCATCTGATTAAAACAAGACTTTGCTTTCATCTTGGCATTACTTTCTGAACCGTGTTTCAGACCCGTTAACCACGGATTTCAATTGTTTCTCGGCCGGTTTGTGTGGTAATCGAAACCGACTTTATAGGTTTCGATCGAGACCCTGTACTCGAATCCATGCTGGAGGCCACATTTATAAGTGGTTCGCGCCAGTCCACGTCTTGCTGGTGAGAGAAGTTGAGTTGAATCACATGATCCAAATATTTGATGGGGAGAGGAGTCCTGATCAAGTGCTCAATGATTGGAGGAATTGGCACCTAATTATTGTCTTTGTGATAGCTTTTGATTGGTTTATGGCAAGCCCTATTGCACGAATGTATGTATTATACTGAATGAAATTTACTAAATTATAGATGATCCTAGACCTTATATTTCTTTTTTCCGGCTTTATATGTGATTACTTGTACAAATAAGTGTTTATTGTCCCTATTCTGAAGTTAATAATATCCCAATATTTTTGCCTTTATATTCTCTCAAGTATTTATTTATCATTGTCAATAAGTGAAACTATAACTTGAGCTGAACACTTAAAACGAAATAAAGATTTGGTCTTTTAAACATTAGCCTTGTTGTGATTTAGTTATTTACACTGATACTGTATTCTGAAAATCTTATAAGTAAGTTTTAATAGTTAGGGTGGCGAAGAGTTAAAAAAATAAGTTTAAATACACTTATAATATATAAAAATGAAGGTAGGGTGGCAAAGGGTTAAAAAACAAGTTAAGATACACTTATGATATATAAGGATGAAAAAATAATCAACAAAACGTTTCATCAAGTTTAATGGCAATCATGATCATTTCTACTGTGGATCAAAAACAAACAGACACAATAACAAATGAAATATGCTTATACAAAAAAATTCAGGTCATCATTGGAACGATGGAAACATTTAATGTGACATTTACATTCATTGAATCACTGGCAACCAAGTAATTGTTGTGGCCATATAAGTTAAAGTGATGGTTTTTGTCTGAATAAAAAATGTTACAAAAAACATCACGTTGCCCAGTGATACAATTTTTGTCTTGAAACTAACATGTCTGTGCCAGCAACTGAAGGCAAGCATTTTTCTAGCAGTATAGATGTAAAATGAATGATGATAAGATTGCTGCTGTTCCTTCACAACTCAAACATGGACAAAACCCACCATTCTATCCAATCCACCATTCCATCCAATCCACCATTCTATCTGATCCACCATTCCATCCAATCCACCTCAGGGAATAAAATATGACCCCTCTCCATCTTAAACCAAATCAAACAGATCAATGATAATAATCATATCCAAAAGACAAAAAATATCACTTATAAAATCATGAGATTTCATGCTAAACTTAATTAACATATGTCATTCAATATCAAAATAAATGAGAGGCTTTAATGTTGTCAAAATGTCATCACCATGTCATCCACGCGCATCTATTTTAATTGGTGTTAACACTGACTTGAAATCGTTTTTAAAAAAATTGGGGAAAAAAAAACAAAAACTGAAAATGCAGACCAAAACATTGTGAGAACCCTTGATTGAATTGAACCATTGACTCATCCTCATATTGCAACTATTGACTCATCCTCACACTGCTTGGGTGTTCCCACATAACCAGGAAGTGATCACACACATAGTGAAAAAGGGCTGGGGTGAAGGAGATGAATGACAGCCAAGACAAATGAACCGTGTCATTATGTCACATCCAGCAGATGAAGTCATCATTATGTCACAGTCGTCAGCTGATGGTTCTGCTGACCTAGTCTCAATGCACAGAGGCGGTCTCAGTACACACAGATCACACTCAATTACCCCAAACTTTGCTTTATTTAAACAGTTTGCTTGGTCGCTCAAGTTTTATATTGTCTGGGCCTAGGTTTGGGATGTCTGGATCTAGGTTTGGGACATCTGGGCCTAGGTTTGGAATGTCTGGATCTAGGTTTGGGACATCTGGGCCTAGGTTTGGAATGTCTGGGCCTAAGTTTGGAATGTAGGGTCTAGGTTTAGGACATCTGGGCCTAGGTTTGGGACGTCTGGGTCTAGGTTTGGGATGTCTGGGCCTAGGTTTGGGATGTCTGGGTCTAGGTTTGGGATGTTTAGAACTAGGTTTGGGATGTCTTGGTCTAGGTTTGGGATGTCTTGGCCTAGGTTTGGGATGTCTTGGCCTAGGTTTGGGATGTGTGGGCCTAGGTTTGGGATGTCTTGGTCTAGGTTTGGGATGTCTGGGTCTAGGTTTGGGATGTGTGGGCCTAGGTTTGAGATGTCTTGGCCTAGGTTTGGGATGTCTTGGCCTAGGTTTGGGATGTGTGGGCCAAAGTTTGGGATGTGTGGGCCTAGGTTTGGGATGTATGGGCCTAGGTTTGGGATGTGTGGGCCTAGGTTTGGGATGTGTGGGCCTAGGTTTGGGATGTCTTGGTCTAGGTTTGGGATGTGTGGGCCTAGGTTTGGGATGTCTTGGCCTAGGTTTGGGATGTCTTGGCCTAGGTTTGGGATGTGTGGGCCTAGGTTTGGGATGTCTTGGTCTAGGTTTTGGATGTGTGGGTCTAGGTTTGAGATGTCTTGGCCTAGGTTTGGGATGTCTTGGCCTAGGTTTGGGATGTGTGGGCCAAAGTTTGGGATGTGTGGGCCTAGGTTTGGGATGTATGGGCCTAGGTTTGGGATGTGTGGGCCTCGGTTTGGGATGTCTTGGCATAGGTTTGGGATGTCTTGGCCTAGGTTTGGGAAGTGTGGGCCAAAGTTTGGGATGTGTGGGCCAAAGTTGGGATGTGTGGGCCAAGTTTGGGATGTGTGGGCCTAGGTTTGGGATGTCTTGGCATAGGTTTGGGATGTGTGGGCCAAAGTTTGGGATGTGTGGGCCTAGGTTTGGGATGTGTGGGCCTAGGTATGGGATGTGTGGGCCTAGATTAGGGATGTCTTGGCCTAGGTTTGGGATGTCTTGGCCAAAGTTTGGGATGTGTGGGCCTAGGTTTGGGATGTCTTGGCCTAGGTTTGGGATGTCTGGGCCTAGGTTTGGGATGTCTGGGCCTAGGTTTGGGATGTCTTGGCCTAGGTTTGGGATGTCTCGGCCAAAGTTTGGGATGTGTGGGCCTAGGTTTGGGATGTCTTGGCCTAGGTTTGGGATGTGTGGGCCTAGGTTTGGGATATGTGGGCCTAGGTTTGGGATGTCTTGGCCTAGGTTTGGGATGGTTGTGCCCAGATTTGGGATGCGTGGGCCAAAGTTTGGGATGTGTGGGCCTAGGTTTGGGATGTCTTGGCCTAGGTTTGGGATGTCTTGGCCTAGGTTTGGGATGTGTGGGCCTAGGTTTGGGATATGTGGGCCTAGGTTTGGGATGTCTTGGCCTAGGTTTGGGATGGTTGTGCCTAGGTTTGGGATGTCTTGGTCTAGGTTTGGGATGTCTGGGCCAAAGTTTGGGAAGTGTGGGCCTAGGTTTGGGATGTCTTGGCCTAGGTTTGGGATGTCTGGGCCAATTTTTGGGATGTTTGGAGCCAAATGAAATACCAATGAAAGATTACAGTCAAGCATGATCTAACAAAGATTAGCTTTTAAACTATATACATTTGTTTATGTTATTCTTTTCTAATTTTATAATTTACTATGAGTTATAACCTTTACAAGTAGATCTACATTGCAGGTATATAAAAATGTTATTTACAGTTTGTATATTTTCCCACATTTCCTTGCTCACCATGTAACCAACAGATACTCCTATGTGTAACATGGAGCAAGTAACTCTACTACAGAGACATACACAGAGAACATTCATTGCACATAAGATCATTTAAAGCATGGGTCAAATTATCATTAACGGTGAATGAGCTGTACAAACATTTGAACATGTTGTGGAGTTAGGATAGAAAAGAACCTAACAGGATGAATTCAGCAATTCTTTGTTTACACACAAGTTGTTAACTGTATGCCGAACTTTTACTGATAAAGAACTTTTCTCATTTCTATTTACATACAAAAAAAAAAAAAATAAAGATTATTAGTTTCTTTTACAGGTGTCAGCATGTTAAACCTACTAACATTACTTCCCCTGTCAAAGTTCTTTCCCCTGACAATAAAAACTACAAACACACCATCACCGAAGATGAAGAAAATCCTACTAAAAATCTGGGACTAAATCCTCGACACTTGACACCATGAAGAAATAAACTGACAACTAAGTGCAAACAAGCCTCACAGCCGCAAACATCTCTCAAATAATAATAAAGTCCATTCATTAGGTCACATCTGTTTCCTCTTGACTAACATCAGACGATTATGAAGAGGAAATCACAAGTCTGCAGGTAGAAGAAATGAAAAAAAAGAAGTTTTACCACTATGTAATACAAGTCAAATCAAAACAGTATGTGTATGAATCACTTTGTCATACAAAGATGTTGTTTCACAAAACAATACAGAAATGCTTTAATGAAAATAGTTAATTTTTGAAGAATTAAGGATTGGATTCAAACTTGTTAATTATTTCCTAATTAAGTCCTCTACTCAACACAAACAAGTCCCCAGCTTGTATACTTTTTTAAATGAATGAAGATAGCTCAAATTTAATAAGAAAATGTGTGGGTTATAAAGAAAATATTTAATAAACACTATTTTGAATTACACTTGACTCAAAACTTGCAAATTATTAGGTATGTCTGTAATGTAAACACCAATCTGTAGTACTACTTTCAAGAATTAACCAAAGCAAATGTCATTTATAACCAGGGTCCTACATACTTCTCACAGATCAGTTTAACTATATTGATAGTTTATATTGTCCAAAACAACATGAATTTCTGAAGACTAAATTTGAAATCAACTTTTACATTGTATGATAATTATATAAGATATTTATTTAAGATAATTATAAAAGAATACTTGCTGTTTTGCTGTTTCTAAGTGGAACTACTATTTAATGAAATTTAGCCATAAACTATTTCAAATATTTTTGCAAAGATGGCACCCTTTCAATCAACAGTAACAAAATTATAATAATTATAAATTAAAATTTCAATTTAAACATTCTGAGTTTTTTCTCTTCTCAGTTTTTAAAAATAAAATTCATTGGTTGAATTATGGTGGCAATTACGTCACCAAGCAATGTATGAATTTTATATAAAGTTAAGGATTGAAAACATAAATGTGTTTCCATGACAATGCTAGATATCTTAAAAGTATCGCTACGTACATAAATAATAGTGAGAACCAGAGCTTAAATATTTCTCAACAAAAATATACGATCATCACAAAAACCAGAGGTCAATTAAATACTTTTCAACAAACAACATACGACCATCATAAATTCCACAGCTGAGCTATATACTTCTCAACAAACAACATACCATCATCACAAAAACAAGAGCTCAATTAAATATTTGTCAACAAACAACATACGACAATCACAAAAACCACAGCTGAACTAAATACTTGCCAACCAACAACGTACTTCACAAGACATTAGAAGGTTAGAGATGCCAAATTTTTGAGACACTTGAAACGTTGGATGGGCCTCACAATTTTCACTGTGTTCTGCTGTGCCTTCTAGAATATTGGATCTGACATTTTTCAGAGTAACACAGTCTTGCTAGAAAAAAAATTGGAAAAAGTTCAACTTTGTTTCTTTTGTTTTTTGGTAAAAAATTGTATCACCTAAATGGAAATTTAACAATATTGTGTTATATAGATGGTACACAAAATTTGCTTTAAGGTAAAAAATGATCCAGTATCAAGGGAAAAAAAGGGAGAAATTTACTATTGAATAATTAAATAATACACCAAAAAATAACTTCTGTTAGCTATCAAAATGAACAACAGAAAATTTTATTAAATGATCAAATGAGCAAATAGAAATATTATTGGCAGGGAGATAATAAAAACTGATTACTATTTATATATCAAACCTCAGTGCTTATTCGAAATCCACAGTTGCAAAAAATGACGCCTTTGTTCTCTAATAAAATATATCTGAAAGAAAATAATAGGAAATTATCAAAATCTTTCTAATAAATATGTTTCATAAACATCTCACTTTGGAACAATAGAACATTTGCCTCTTTAGGGGAGATTTTGTTATTTGTTTTTATTGGGGTTTTTTTTGTTTCAATGTCCATGTTGACTTTTTAGGATAGACGTTAATGATGAAAGGCTCATTTATGACCTTCCTTTATTCAGTGATTAACAAAAATACAATGATTAAGGTGATCGTGATTGAATACTACTATAAAATAGTTATTTCCAAACACAACTTGAAACAAATTTGAATATTTTTAATTTTGAGTATATTTGTTAAGAGCCCATTGAATTGGATAAAGCTAGTTAATTTTTTGTAAACCAAATATGCATAAATATAATTATCTTAAATGCTTACTTCTGACACAATGGACAAATAACTTCATCTGTATTAAGTGTTTTTAAGGCTGAGCACAATTCATCTTCCTCTTCCTGGAGATACCTATCACACAGTATTCTTTGTTCTGTGGATAGACATCAATTTATGGCTCTCTGCCTCAGGGAAGTTAAATAAAAAACTTTTCTTTTTTTTTTTTTTGGTGGTATGAAAATTTTTATCACTGTATAGAAAATTTCAGCCATTAATAAACCAATTAAAATTATAAATCCACTAAATAAAATTCTTTATATTTTCTGTCAGTTCGCATTAATTAAAAAACTTTTTTGTTCTAAGAGCTCTAAAATCAGTCACTTTATTTCTTCATTGATGATTATAAAGATTAGAATCCAATAATCTTTGGATAGCAAAGTACGCTCACCTCACAAGATGAGGGGTGTGGCATCTAGCCCACGTTAAAAACAAAGTAAAAATGTTGATTAATGTCAATTGCTAAAAAAGTCATCCAGTGACCTGGAGAAGAGGTTGGCCTCGCCAAGGTCAACCAAGCCCCAAGAAATTTCTAATGGAAACATTGGAACCCCCTAGAATGCATAAGATAAACAACAAAATATATCATCTTTGTTAAATAAAAATCAAATACAACAATTCTAAATTATTTATCAACCTTCTTTCCTAAGGTCTGCTTGAATCTCTTTCCTGATTTCATCAGTGATATCATCATAGAGTCTCAGCATGTCATCAAAAAACTGACCACCATCCCCAGCATTACCCTAAAAGAAAGATAACATTTAATTTATCACAGGCAACAAACAAAATTAATTGATAAATAAATCTTAAGACATCAACAAAATATACTTGTAAAATATACATGAGGTAAAATTAAAATAATGTTAAAATCCTCACGTTAAAGATAGAGGTCTTAAATGCTCATGCACAAAATTTAATCCAACAAATAAATGAATTAAATGCCACACAGCATTGTTTTGTCAAAATGACCGGCAAATAATGAATCAAGACAAATAATTTTTTTATTCATTGAATCCAAATTTTAGGCATCCCTTTTTTCCAAGAAAAATTTCAAGAAAAGATTAGATATCAAACTTATTATCATTGACTTAATGATGTTTTGAATAAATAATTTTATTACTCAAGTTTATTTTGGCCTTTTTTTTCATACTGTTTATTTGGTCCAGATTGTAAAATTCAGCAGTTATGATAAATAAATAAATAAATAAATCCTTGAATCATGGAAATTAAATCTGAAACTAAACTGTTAAAAAATTTTCTTATCTTCAGACAGACAAAATGCCCACCTCAGCATCAGCTCTATTTCGGCAGACACCTTCAATCTCCATTTTTCTCCATTCCTCTTCCATAATAGCCTCTATATCTAGAAGTATGTCATCATTCTGAGAAGAGTTTGCAGTCCCATAGAGATTAGATTCTTCATCTGTGATTTCTTCCAAACAAATTCTTCGTTTAAGGGAATGTGCTTTTGTTCTGTTATCTCTCAACCTCTCTATGCATCTCTGTGGATTGGAAGCAGTTGTCATTTACCAAGTTTATGATTATTAACTATGTCATGAAAGCAAGCTTTTTTTAAGCTGGACAGAGAACACACTGAAGACCCAAGCAATTTTGCTTCATAATTTTCTTAGAAAAATGGAAAAAGTAGAGACTAACTCTCAGTATCTGTCTCTTAAGTCAATAAAAACTTACACACCCCTTACCAAAAAGGATTAATCACAACAAATATTATTCACATACACTATTTTTAAAAAAAATATATCTTCTTTATGTTTCAAATTTGAACACTAATCAATTATAAAAAGTTACCTTTCTGTAAGTTTCTTTCCATGGTGGGGTCCTCAGTTTGTACATATCTTGTCGCGTAAGGCCAGACTCAAGAGCTCTCTCTTTAGACATCTTGGACTTTGATATAAACATTAAAAACTTACAAGTTAAATAAATTATTTAACACTAAATTTAGACCAGAGATTTTATAAATATAAATTTAAGTGACAATTTTTTTGCTACAATGTTCCATGATTAAAGAATATTTGGGAGATCAGTGCCATAGTTAATCAAAAGTTATCCATTGATCTGCCTAGGTCTAGGTCATTCAATATCTCCTTTCGTTAATAAAATTTGAGCTTGTATATTATTATTATGTCATTTGTAAAGGGACTAATAAAAATTTTTTAAAAATTATAAAAGAATCCCATATTTTGAAACAGAAAACAAAAATTTATCGCGATTTAACAGAGATGGATACACTCATACTCATAGTTTCTTTAATATAACACAATTTCATTCTTCATTGTTTACAATTAATCCTTTCTGTTATGCAACAATATTTAAAGTAAAATTGTCGCACAGGGTATTATGAACTTATTATTATTTATGCCTTATGCTGATCATTAATTAATTAAAATTGTTATACCTAAACTAATTAACTAATTAATATTATTATCAGATTATCAGTTTTGATTTATTGGGGCCAAATACTAATTATTAAATTAAATGAAATAATTAAAATACTGAGAACTATTATTTATGAACTATTGCCATTGTTGGTCCTTCATTCATTTATTGATTATAATTAATAATTAGTCACTAGTGACTAGGCCTGTCTACGGGTACCCAGGACCCGGGTTCCCGATGCCATCAGATTACCCGGGTAGTAAAATTCCGCCCGGGTACCCGTGAAAATGTAACGGAGGCTAAACTTCGGCTCCCATTCGGTTGCTTTTTTTTTTTTTTTTTGTTGCGAAATAATTTTTCAAATGAAAATGTTTGTTTGAAATAAATGCAGTAAATTACATTTAAGGAGAAATATCTGTCAACGGGAAATGTATTTTGATATATCTTTTTCTCTCAACGTGAAACAGAAATCGCAAACACAAAAAGGTTTTGGCGATTTAAAAGAATCATATAGATAAGGAAAATAAAAGTCCTCTGCCAAAAATAATGATGTTAGAGATAAAAGCGGCGTTTGTTAGTAAAAAAAAATCCCTTAAAAAAAAAGTTACTTTGAAATACGCCGACATAGGATTTCCGATTGTAGACGTTGTTTATCTACCCCCTCTCCTCCCCCCCCCCATTCGATTGTGTTTGGCGTGTTCGTTACCACGAGTGCCTCCTATTTTTTTAAAAAATAATACACCAAAATTTGTAATTTTTTAAAAGTCAATAAATTAGTTACTAACAGTCTAATAAAATAAATTGACGTTTTGCACCTACGGAGGAGGCGATCATACATTTGTGACGAAGGGGGTGTGTGTTTTAGAAATGTGACCTCACATCAAAATGTGCAACTTAAAATGAAAGTTCCACTTAAAAACTTGAATGCTTACAATTTATTTATTGACGATTTACATGGACTAACAAGTGTAGCGATTTAATAGAGTTCAACTTCACATTAAATACAAACTTAAGTGACAATAAAGTTATTTCACAAATGCTCATTTTCAAAAAGGAGGTACGGCTTTTATTTGCGGCTGCAAATCTTTGTTTTAAGGGGGTTCTAAGTTTTTGTAACAATGGCGGGAGGGGGTTTAAATCGGCCAAAATCACGTGACGTCACTTTTAGACGTCGGCCGTGTAGCTACCGTGAGAAATAAGGGGCATGGAAGGTGGCTAGGTTGCATAGTATAGCTGTATGACTGTATGACGGGGAAAATTATGCGATGTTTTGAACAGGTAACCCGGGTCCCGTTCGAAATTTGGACGGGTACCCGGGCAGGATTTTTCAACAAAATTGACAGCCCTACTAGTGACACTAAACTACTACTACTACTACTACTACCTTTCACCATCATGATCATGGTCATTCAATGATTTCAATGATATTGTTCGTTGTTGTGATTTATCGGTTTATTTTATGATTAAGACAATTAAACTATATGGGAATAAATAGTATTACCTTTTTAAAAAAAATAATAATAAAATTTACAAGTGAAATGATCAAGTATTTAAAAAATATTTATTAAATTATTAGCACTTTCAATAGGACATTTTTAAAATCAGTTAATTGGTATGATGTTGAGAGTTCTCTATCCTTAGATTTGGTCATCTGGGGAGGTGACTCTTAATATATTTTTTTTTTTATACGGAATTTAATTGATTCGGTTATAAGATAGGTTGTAGTAAAATAATTCTTATTTCATCCCAAAGTCTACGTTACTAGATTCTATACAAGAGTACAATGTGGAAACTAAAATAAATAATACAAATAATTCATTAGGCTCATTGTGATACGTACCGTTATTATTACTCAAAGTCTTACAAGAATTTGTAAATTTTACATAAATGATCGAATGAAATGAGTAGATTTTTTAGTACACATTACAATTACATTCTTGGTTTTTAAAAAGTTTGTTAAAAGAGCGTCAACTAATTTAGTAAGGTATAAAAAAAACATTTCAGTTGGATGATCGGGTTATTTTTTTAAATATAAAGTGTGTGTGTGTGTGGGGGGGGGGCAACATTAACTGACGCCATGTTTGGGTTCGAGTTGGGACTCTAAACTCGAGTGACTAGAGATCACAAATTTAAAATTCAGTAAGGCCTTCAAAAATCCCTTGGAAACGTTACACTTTGAAATTATTGTTATTGCATTAAAATTCTGATTATAGTTGAGCAAACCATATAAATATGTTATACATTTCCATCGAGGCCATCCAAATATAACGCAAGCATTAGAGGCCGTCCATAAAAGACGTCACGCACCTAGGGGGGAGGGAGTCACACTTTTGTGACGATGGGTGACGAGGGGGGGAGGGGTTTTGAAGAAATGTGTCGTCACATCCTAAGGGTAACTTTAAATAAAACGTCCACTGAAATATGTGGTCACTTAAAATTTATTTAATGACTTTTAAAAAAAAAATCAGTGCTTCTCAAAGTGCCGGTCGAAAGGCCATTAGAGGCCGGTTGGATATAACCCCCTTTTCAGTCCATGTCGGACTCTTGGGCAAGTGAAGTAGCGTTCACAAGTTTATTTAGCCACCAATAACGAGCACGAGGATTTTGTGGCTAGCACAATGCCCCGGGGGCCTTGCCATCAGACGCCGGTTGGAGTAAGTTATCAAGACATGAAAATTAAATCTAATTATAATCCTTAAGTTTGAGAACCCACAAGAGAACACATGAAAGTGTTACTCTGCGTCGTTTGATGTTGATATCAAAGCATTTGTGATGTAACCGCATCTTCGTTTGGTTCACTCACGGGAAGAGTCTGCGAACTTTTTTGTTGTGTCGGTGAGTTTTACAAGCATGACAAATGTCTAAAAAAGATCTGAATAGGATTATGTGTAGATATTTTAAGTCAAAACGACACGGAATATTCATTTATTTTTATTTTATTTATTTATTTATTATTATTTTTTTTTATTTTTTGTGGGGTTGGGGGAGGGAGGTTGCGGGTGAAGGAAATCAATTTGATACAATTATAAACGTTTTTTTAAGTTTGATATAATTGTTCGATTGGTTTTTTGTCAAATGCCCCTGACCATTCTTAATATAATGATAAATGTGCCCATTTAAAATTAGTCAAAGTATTTATTAACTTTATTGAATGCCTCAAATTCTTGACATCGCAATTCCAGAGGAGAACAAAACAACTTTTCTTCTGAGGTCAGTTTTTAAGGCATTATTTTTAAATATGACAGAAAGGATACTTGGTACAGTCAAGTCATGTGGATTAAGATTATTGTCGCTCGGGTCAATATAAATGAAAGTAGGGTGGATTTAGGTGTCTTCGGATAGTACGTAGGTAAGAAATCTACATAGTTGTCAAATTTAACAAATGCATTTTCTGGAAGGAACTGGTTCAATAGGGGGCATATGTTCTAAGCGTACACGTACACATGGCGTATTTTAATAGATATAGTGGATTGTAGTGGATGTTATATGTCCCAAATGAGTCTGCAGTACCCTCAAGAATTCTCTTTTGACCCCAGATGATGTAATTTATCGCTGTTCGCCGACCTCTTTCTTAAGGGATGCCCGTCAGTCAATTGAGGGATTTAAAAAAAATACATTTGTAAAATATTATTATTAAAATATTTTTCTTCTTATCAATGCGTTAACAGTGATGATTAATAGTCAATGTTTAATTTGTATGCATTAAAATAAAATATAATCTAAAGATGTTTTCACTGTTCGTTTTTTGAGGGCCGGTTAAACGTTTTTAAAAAAATGGACCGGGTTCTATAGGATACCTTAAAATTAAAATTATAAAAGTTTATGCTAACATTATTTTTAACCCAAAATGAGCGGATTATAGCAACTTTTAGATGCCCACAATGATTCAGCATTACCCCCTAGAGTTCCCTTTTTACCCCCAAATGAGATAATTTATCGCTGTTCACAGACCCCTTGGTTAAACAGTCTGATAGCGTTAGCCATGTATTTTTCATTAGTTTATAAAGTCCATAAGAGAATGCAACAATTTAAACACACGCCTCGTCCATTGTTGACATTATATTTACAATTCTTGTGTGACGGACGTGAAATCCTGGAGAGAAAAAAATTACCCCCCCCCCACCACCACCAAAAAAAAACCCAAAAAAAACTCGTTTGTAGCCAGTCAGAGTTGAAATGACGCAATTATTATTACACATTCAAAGAAAGTTAATACAGTTTTAACTGCTGAAAGCTTCACTAGGAACAGCCTCGAGGTATTACAGTTACGGAGGTAAAAAAAACAAAAAAAACATGGTAGATCGGGACTCAGAGAAAAGTTGTTCTAATTCCAGTTTTTCTGTTCATTTAAATCATCATACATCTGCAAGCGATCATAAGGAAAGGCTTTAATATTTACTGTGAAGTTAAACCAATCATTTTTTGCCGTACACTTCTTTAGGGGACATGATCACTATTCACTTCAGGCTATACATCAAGAAATTGATTCTGAATTTTATGACAATCTTTATCACACGTTTCGTTTTTACACGCCCTGAAACGAAATATTGGTTCTCCTCGCAGAAAAAGACAGATCAGATCCTAATAGTAATGGGTTGCCAATATTTAAAATTATTATTTTTTCTTAATGAAAACATTGAACTGAATTTGACTTTCGGGTGGAAAGGATAACCACGTCTTCAGTCTCTACAGAATCGTTATAGGACTTGGTAGAAAACTTTCATTATTTCTCATTTTCACTTTTGCATTGAGATTTTTGTGACAATCTTCAAATAAGTGAAGCTTGATTTGCACACAAACTTATTCGTAAATTTAGAAGGAATAGTTCCGTTTAATTGTTGACTTTGATGTTGTGCACGTTCAAATACAGTTTAAGATAATTAATTTTTTATAAACTGGTTGAATTTTCCCCTTGTTTATCGGATGTGAGTTTCCAAATCTGAAGAAACCTGTATCTGGGTTGGCATCAGTATTTAGAACAACGTATGTCCGAAAGCAAACGTTTTCAACACGAGATTTACTGATGAGCATTCGAAAGAATTGCCTTTGATTGCATACAACTATTTTAAAGCAAACATAGTTACTATCTTGAAAACTAAAAGGCAGTCGAAAAAAATTCACAAACGTTTTTTGATGCATAATTTGTGTGATTTGGATATGTACAAATAATGTACATACAAGATCTGATGTAAATAAATATATATTCTAACGTCCCATACTTTGATAAACTGTTTTAGTAAATTTATATGTAGGTTGTATTTTGTAATTTAAAAAAAAATGTGTGTGCTACACTACAGAAAACACTGATTAACATGTAAAGCTCATCTCAGTTTTTTCGTCTCTTGTTCTGGCTCTGCTGAAAAAAAAAATTTGTTTGTGGCAAGCGCTCGTTATTTGTTCGGTAATCTGGCTCTTCTTAAAAAAAAGTTTGGTGAACCATGGTTACTTTATTGATTGAGCAATATCTTCCTTACAAAACTTAGGTCTTCGCTACTGTGTTGAATGTTAACAGTTCATGCCCAAATATGATGCACAATGAACATACATAAACTGAATAAAAAAGATGGATGAAGTAAATATAATTCTTCTAGATAGCACTATGTACTATGATGGTCACTAAACGTCATCTGTTAATGTCATGGAAACAATAGTCATTCAATTGGTGTATTGTTTTTACCATGGCTCTAAATGGTACCAAGAACATTGGAATAATGGATTTCCTAATCAAAGTAAAAATTAAATTTTGTTCTTGTTTGGAACACCTCTTTTAGCGAGCCGCAGCAGAAATGTCGAAAAATTCTCCCTCACCATGGGGTCCAATAAAAAGAAGATCATCACCCCCCCCCCGTCTTTAAATAAAGCATATAGGAAGGTATATAGGAAGGTATATAGGAAGGTATATAGGAAGGTATATAGGAAGGTATGTAGGAAGGTATATAGGAAGGTATATAGGAAGGTATGTAGGAAGGTATATAGGAAGGGATATAGGAAGGTATATAGGAAGGTATGTAGGAAGGTATATAGGAAGGTATGTAGGAAGGTATATAGGAAGGTATATAGGAAGATATGTAGGAAGGCATATAGGAAGGTATATAGGAAGGTATGTAGGAAGGTATGTAGGAAGGTATGTATATACCTTCCTATATACTATATACCTTCCTATATACCTCCCTATATACCTTCCTATATACCTTCCTATATACCTTCCTACATACCTTCCTACATACCTTCCTACATACCTTCCTATATACTATATACCTTCCTACATACCTTCCTATATACTATATACCTTCCTACATACCTTCCTATATACCTTCCTACATACCTTCCTATATAGGAAGGTATATAGTAAGGTATATAGGAAGGTATATAGGGAGGTATATAGGAAGGTATAGTTTATTTAACAAATTAACAACAAATGTCTTGTTTAACAAAGCTTTGGCAAAAAAGTTACTGCCCCTTCCCCCTTTGAGTTATTCGCTTGCAAAATCATTGGGGGTGATGGAATGCAGCAAAACTTGTGTTTTCTTCTCTTTTTTTTCTTTATTTTAAATAGTAAAAAGAATTAAATATTTCACAAGATATCTATTGGGATGGCATTACATAATAATCCCGTGTCCTATTTCCGAAAACGGTACCTATTACCTATTGTTTTATAACAATGTGCTTGCTCATCACATATCTTCTTGGGTGGGGGGGGGGGATAATTTTTTGTTTATTCCGAGTCCATAAAGTGTATGTTCATATGAAGTGACCTCACCTGACCTTTTACAGTTAAAAAATTGTTTGCAGAAACTCAAGTGAATACGTTTTTGATTTTTAGAAATCAGTTTTTAATAGTTATTAACATTTTTTGAAAAAAAATATTTTAACATTTTAATTTTAAGGATATCAATTTTTAAAAAAATATTTATCTTTTTGATATGAAATAAGAGTGTTAAAAATGAGATTAGAGAGACCTTATTTTATTTCATTCTCACTATGACCATGATAATATGTGATAGATAATCTAGTCTATACGTTGGTCTGAGATAATGATGAGGCAAAAAAATATATTTAATTTTTTTTTTTTAATTTTCATAATTTTAGATTTGAATCCCAACAACCTCCCAGGAATTGGAATACTCACCCACTAACATTCATATGGTTTGATAGCTGAACTTAAAGTGATTAAAGCCAAGTGAAAATTCGTTTTTAAGGAACTAAAAATTTAGCAATATTGTAGTTTATTTTTCTTAAATTTTTATTTCAATAAAATTTGTTCATCATTGAGGTTAATTTTAACTTTTTTTCGTTTATAAAATAAAAGTCACGGCTTAATAAAAAGAAAAAACACATCTATATAATAACTATATTTTATAAACATATAAAATTGTTATTTTTTTGTCTTCAATAATTTTAAAACAAACTTCAAGCTTCTTTTAAAATCCCAAATTATGACATAGGATGGAATAATTGTATTTTGTCTTTACAGCAATCAACTTTCATTAATATATTTATTATGAAATATTGTACATTTTGAGTATTTTTCAAATATTTGTGTGTGCCAATTAGGGGTTCATTTCTTATTCATTTCTGGAATGACTAATTTATCTGAAGTTAATTAAGCACTTTGTCCAAAACTCTGTTCAATAATGAAAAGACAATAATAAAATGCCTCTAAGGAATCTTAGGGCCTACGACTGGTAAACACTTATGATAATAGCCATGGCATTTTAATGTTAAAATTTAAAGTTTATACAAAATCACATGTACAGTAAAATATTCAAATTATCAGAAAATATTTACATTAAGTAAGGAAGTTTTAACAAAAAATATAATTTTGATACTTCTACAGACAGATTGCAAAATATACCGGGTAAAAAAAATATGTACACTACACAAAAATGTATAGATGGGAGGTTATGTACATTATGCAGGTGAGAATATAATTTACAGATGACCTTGTGATTTAAATTTTTTACATAATTTTAACTTTTGCATTTAAAAACAAAAAAAACAAACCAAAAAAAAGATAGGGAAAGTAATAACCTCTATAAAAAAATTTTCCTTTTAAAATGATAATGCATGAAGCGATACATTATTTTATTTGTATAAGACATTAGAAAAAAATTGTCATACACAGAGCTGCAGTTATGGAGCAAGCAATAAAAAGAATGAAAAAAGATAACAAGATGTGACTTGGAGATGTTGTCTCATCAGGTTCAAGGTTGTTGCTCAGCTTATCCAGGTTGTACTCATCTGATCCTGGACGGAACACTGAAATATTGTCAAAATAATTTTCCAATAATTAAAACAGTTGTGTTTTCTTTACCATAATGTTTGCTTGGTAGGCTAACCTAAATAGTATATAATAATTTATAGTAAAATATTATATATCAACATAATTAATAAGTGGTAAATTAAAATAAAAATATCAGAGTGTAATACTAAAATGAACTTAAAATTTAAACATTGATTGAAATATTTTAAGTTAACTAACACTTTGATATTAAATCAAAATTTTAATTAAGTTAAGAGTCTTTATTTTTAGAATTTAAGCAAACTACAAATAAAGTTACCATCTGCATTTGATTATTATTTTGGGATTTCAAAAATAAACACTGAAATAACAGACAGAGTACAGTTGGTCAAATTTACTTTTATGACTTGATTGTAAATATTGATGTAACATCAATAGTGTGCTATATTTACCTAAAACTTTAGAGGCAAAGTATTTGTAGCCAACAAATAAAATTTCAAAGAAAACAAAGAACCCGGCCCACACAGCCACTGTTCTCTCTCCAAATCTCTGCATCTCATAAGTGAAGTCAGCTATCTTGTAAGCATAAATGATTGTAGCGGCTGAGGAAATAATTGAAGTTTAATGAGGTTAAAGCGACTACAGATGGTATAAACTTACAGCTCATGACTTTAATTAGCAGGCCTGAGAGAGGAGATCACTACTACAACAGATGGCATAAAACTACAGACTTTTGAAGTGATCATATTTTAAAACTCCATAAAAATACATTTTAATTCAAAACTATTCAAAGAATTTTATAAAAATTATTAATTAGGATCAATAATAAAAAAGCTGTTTTACAGTATGTTATGTCAGTGACCATAACTGACCCAGCAATAACGGATACTTGTGACTTTGGGAATATATTTATTCATAGTTTTATTACTGAAAGTACACATATGTTAAACAAGAAAATGTATAAGCGACAACGCTTTGCACAGATACCTGCTATGATTAAAGCAGTTTGACCCAGCAGCCGGTGGAAGAAGTTGAAGACTGGCCGCACCTTGCTCTCAAGTCCTGGTCTGAGGAGGCCGGCGAGAACTTGAGCACACACAAGGGAAACAACTGTAAACCCAAGACACATGTGAGTGTGGGCAGACTCATCCTGAAATAGAAAGATGATAATGACTGTGTAATGAAATTTTTTGAAATACATAAATAGATCTAGTTAGTTAAACTTATTATACTTATATGTTTTATATATATTTTAAAATGTATATACTTTCTGAATTCATAAAATCTTACTTGTGTAATTTTGCCATCCAGTTTGACAAGTACTAAAACTAACCCAGATACTGTGAGAACAAACGTCATTAGAGCAGAAATTCTATGAATCTGAGAATGAGAGAGGAGATGTAAACAATGAAATTCTTTAAATAATTTTTGTTTAACAGATGAATTATTGAGAAATTTCTGACTATTAAAGAATACTTAGGTCTATTTCCACATGGTAAACAAATAAGCAGAAAAGAATTCATTTCCCCAATTTCTGGTTGTCTCCCTTGATAGCGGTTTCCAAACAAAACAAAAATTTAAATTAAATTTTTACAAAAAAATTGTTTGTTGTTTTTTTTAAATTAAAAAATAGAACTTCATGAAGTTGTTGCAGGCTATTGCCATAAGAGCTATAATGATAAAAGCATTGATAGTGGGACCATATGAATTAGATAGAAGCGAAAAATAAGAAACAAAGATGTTATAAAATTGTAAAAAATTAAAATACTATAGAATTATTTAATTATTTTGTTACATAAATTATTTTCATTACACTTGAAATAAATCTGTGTATAAGTTTTAATGTTACTATATAGTATAAAGAAATACGTACATGAAACCAGATCTTGATGCCACAGATTTTGTTATCATTGAACCCATCCTTGTAATATCTGGCCAAGACGATGGCCAAACCGGCAAAGCCAAGCCAAGCAACTGTCATCAAGCTGGCTGTGTTTTGAGAGAATGACATTAAATTATATCTTTCTTATCAAAAACTAAAACTAGAAAATACAAATTGAATTATTTTCCTCTTCAACAAATAATAACTAATGTGATATTATTTAAATAAGTTATTTTTTAAAAATATGTTACATTGCTTAATATGTAGAATATTTTCTGCCTTAAAAAATGGAATGGTTGAATATTTAATCTAAAATTGTTTACAATTTTTAATTTATATGCAATCAATTCTTCGGGATTCGTGTCATTTTTTATTATTTAATTTTTTGCTTTAAATATTTGCCTTCTGAATGTGAAGATGATTATTGCCATTATCTAAGCTACACATGGGAGTAGGATAGAATATGACGGAGCAGGTGTATAACTACTCTAAACCCAGTCTATTATTGATGGGTTGGACTGCTCTAAACACAGTCTATTGATGGGTTGGACTGCTTTAAACCCATTTTATTGATGCATTAGACTGCTCTAATCCCATTCTATTGATGGGTAGGATTGCTCTAAACCCAGTCTATTGATGGGTTGGACTCATCGGAGATGTATTATTTGATGACCTACCATGGGCTCTGATGAGTCTGGGCATGACACTGCCCCTATGAATCCTATTCTTGCTGAAATTAACTTTATTCTCTGACACAACAGGCATTTCATAATGGTAGCCAATGACGTCAGTTACTAGAAAGAAATAACAACATAAAATCAATTTATACACTATTTGCTTTTATTCCAAATAATTTTAATTTTTCATTGTGGATTCTGCTTGAGCTAAACAAAGTGCTTAATTTAATAGGCTTGGAAAGGAAAAAATATATTGAATCTTGACATTGTGGCAATATAAGAGGACAATAGCTTCATTGAGGAAGGTTGTTACTGAAGCCACTTACATTAAATGATAGCTTCCATACCAATCAATGTTTGTAGTCCCAGTTAAATACCTGTACCAAACCATGGTTTGTAGTCCCAGTTAATAAATACCTGTACCAAACCATGGTTTGTAGGCACAATTTAAAACATGTTGAATGACGTTAAATTTGATATTGTCAATGCTGTCAGCTGATTTAAGTAACTTAGATTAACACAAACACCGATTCATGCGTGCATAACATGAGCATACATATTCAAGAATACTCACACGTATATGTTTTACCCCACGCAAGAAACAAATGCATGTCGTCTGCGAGGTCAAAGGTGAAGGTCGTAGGATCTGCGTCACCAAACTCTTGGATGTAAACATCAAGGTTCATGATCGCCGGCCTTGTGAAGCGGCACACCAACCGGCCGTCTACTTTGGCTGCCTCCAAATTTGTTAGGTTAGTCTGAAGATTATCAGCAGAAACATTGAAGGTAGCTACAGCATTACCGCACATTCAAATCAACAACAAAACAGCAACCGCAGTAACAACATCGACTTCAACACAACAGCAAAGAATTTTTTTAAAACCCATTCAATGTAGCTACAACGTTTATTCATCATTGGGTGCCCAT
>MUZC01001018.1:15831-43992 GCA_002072015.1 Radix auricularia
ACATTTCTTTTCTGTAATTATCGATTAAACCATTGATATATCTAAAATTGATAAGATGTCACTTTACGTTCAGTTTCAAAATCAGGAAATGTTGTGGAAAGATTTATAGGCTTTTATACTTTTATAAACAGCAATGCTGCATCCGCATTTGCTGAGAAGATTCTAACGGAACTACACATTACAAAAGCGAAACAGTGATATCACAATCTGAGGAGGAAAGGCATATGATGGTGCATCTGTGATGTCTGGAATTAAGAGTGGCCTTCAAACTTCACACAATGCCATCTATGTTCATTGCTGTGCCCATGTTTTAAATTTGGTCACTCTCGAAGCAATGTCCGTAAACAGTGATGTATACAGTTGTTTTGGCACAGCTGAAAGGTTGTATGCATTCTTTACGTCTAGTTAACCACGTCTACATACTCTTAAAAAACATCATAAATCTCAATATGAATCAACAGTAGATACTCTGAACTGAAATGACTTTCTGATACAAGATGGTCAAGCGTAGGCCGTAAGTAAGCATGCAGTTGATGCAGTTATTGGATCATTCTCTGCTGTTCTAGCCACTCTAGAAGATATAAATTTAAGGGCATCAACATAACATAAAGGAAGTGTCAGAGCAGAAGCCATTGCACAATCTGCTTTAATAACAAAATATTCTTTTGTTTTTTATGCTATTTGTACAAAAGTTGGTGTTGATATTTTCATGTTATCAAACCACTTGCGGCTCAAGAGTATTGACATTGCAATTGCAAAACGATTGAACGATGTTGGAAGAAATAAGTTTGTTGAAATGAGAAGCGATCAAGCTTTTTATAATTCTGAAAGTAGATATCTAATAATTTATTAACGAAAATTGTTCGAAATTAGATGTTAAAAACAAAATTTAAAGAAACGCGAATTGCAGAAAATAAAAGTAGGGCAGGGGAATTTAGTAGAGATGAAAGGGCTAATGATCCAACTAACAATTTTAAATCTGAAACGTACTTCACTATCTTGGATACACTTCTAAAAGAAATAGATGATCGATTTAATGACTTTAGGGGCGCAGCTATTTATTTCTATTGTATTGATCCATCAGAAATGTCGGGAGAAAAGTAAAGATTCTCTTCGAAGTTTATGCAAAATTTACAAACACATTAACCTAGAAGAAGCAATCGTTGAATATTATACCTTCAAAGATTTTTATGCATCACAACGTCCATCACTATCTAGTGAGCTACGAGTTAAAGAGTTTCTGCCATTCTTGACTGAAAAATAAATGGCATCGAGTCTCTATAGTTTGTCAATATTCTATAAAAATTTACTTGAATCTTCCTGTTAGCAATGATTGTAAATCATCAAAAAATTATTTGCGCTCAACAATGACAAAGTCTGTCTGGATTGGCAATAATTTCAAATGAACGTGATCTAGGTGAGAACGTTGACTTTGAATCAACGATAAATCGTTTCGCTTCACGTAGAAAGGAATTTAAATAAGGCTCAGGGCTCTATATAAATTCGTATAAACTAAGTTCTTTCTTAGATCAATAAATATACTATTGAAATAAATAAACGTTACTATTTTGAAAACATATTTGTTTATATTTATTTCTTCTGTTTGACTTGTTTGTTAATTTGGAAAATTACTAAATTAGTAGGCTAATAATTAGTATTGACAAGGGCTGCCGAAATGAACGATTAATTTCTCGACAAATCCTTAAAAAGTTTAAGGATTAAATTATGTTTAACCATTAATCGACCCATCACTTAAAAGTAATTGGAAGTCAAAGAGTAAAAAAAAAAAAAATAAATAAAATAAAAAGCGGCTGATAAATAATAAATTTCCTGAAGATTACACGAACATTTTGGTTTTAAAATATTGACTGGCGGCATGTTCAAAATGTTAATAAATTTCGCCTACTTATCAAACCAAATGAAAAGCGTATTAGCTAATGGGAGTAATTGAGTTTGACTTGAGATAGAAATGACGACAGCTCTTCTGATGAATTCCTGCGTTACAAAATGGAGATGAAAGTTCTTGAATCCCTTAATCCTGTACAATGGTGGAAAGTTAATGAACACCAATATCTGATCATGTCATTCCTTGCCAAGACCGTTTTGAGCATACCAGTTTGAGTTTTCTCAGTTCCATGTCAATGATTGTTCAACTCGGCTGGTTATATTGTCAATTAGATCCGCTCATCACATGAACATAATAATGTCAACACACCTGTCTTTTTGCGTAGTTGGTTAAAAGGAATATTTAAAGGAGACATGCCAGCGTTATTTAGATTTTCAAGAAGAACGTGAAGTAAGTGTTACTTATGACATCATAAATTAAATTTTTTGGCTTAAATCGAAATTAACGATTAATTAATCGTTATTTTTTTCAAAAGTTAACAATTAAATTTAAATTAATCGTTAACAGCCCTAGTATTTACCCAATGCTATGATATTAGTAAAATTTTGCGGCGCCCCCTGAAATTCTCCTGGCCCCCACCCCCACGCAGACAAAGCTAAATCCGCCACTGTGTACAATGGTGGAAAATTAATGAACACCGATATCAGATAATGTCTTTCCTCGCCAAGAACGTTTTGAGCATACCGGTTTGAGTTTCCTCAGTTCCATGTGAATGATTGTTCAGCTCGGGTGGTTATATTGTCAATTAGACCCGCTCATCACTTGAACCAATTAATGTCAACACACTTTTGGTTAGTTGGTGAAAAGTTGATATATAAAGGAGACATTCCAGTGTTATTTAGATTTTCATCAAGAACGTTAAATAAGTGTTACTTATGACATCATAAATATTTTTTTTGGCTTTAATCGAAATTAACGATTAATTAATCGTTAATTTTTCAAAAGTTAACAATTACATTTAAATTAATAGTTAACAGCTCTAGTATTTACCCAATGCTCTGATATTAATAAAATTTTGTGGCGCCCCCTTGAAATTCACCTGGCCCCCCCCCCCCACGCACGCAAAGCTAAATCCGCCACTGGAGTGCAGCCTACTATAAACAGATGCTTAAACAAAACAAAAAAGTTGTTTGAAACAGGCTCATTTTCAAATACAAAATACGGCTTTTAGAGGGGGGCGGACGACGCAAAGCTTTGTTGTGTAATATTGCGAGGGGGGTAAGAAATGGGCCAAAATCGCGTGACGTCATGTAAGAACGGTCTTTATCTGCAACTGAGGAGCGGAGGAAGGGGGACTAAAATTTGACAATTTAAAAAACCCAAATCCAGATGTAAGGCCCGTTATGAAAAGAAGGTGAACTGGACAAAAGTAGTCTTTCACGCTGTGTTTGATTACAAATATCGGTTTCATACAGTAATCAAATCATCCGTATTCTTTCAGTGTTTGGATTACGTTCCCCTAGCCCTAATTAATATTTTATTAGAATGTCAACAAATGTGTACCTGATAAAAACCAAACATTCTCCAGGAAAGAACCTTGTAATATACTTAGTCTCAATCCATGAGCACATAACGTCCAAGAAACACTTTTGAGTCATTTTAATTTAATGTTTTCATAGATTCCTCTATCATAAAAATTCCAAGCGTTACAAATATAATTTTTTAAGAGAGTTTAAGAGGTACGATGTTTAGACATGTTGCATAAAGAAATACATTTTATTCAGGATAGTGGGAAAAAAGGTCACAAGAAACAAATTATGGGGTCCATTAGAAAGTAACACGTTTTGGTTTTGGTTGAAAAAAAAAAGTATTGTGGGGAGGGAGTGGATTAAAGCTAAATGAAATTCAATGGTCTAATATGGAAAGGTTAAAGTTAAATGAAATTCAATGGTCTAATATGGAAAGGTTTAAGTTAAATGAAATTCAATTGTCTAATATGGAAAGGTTTAAGTTAAATGAAATTCAATTGTCTAATATGGAAAGGTTAAAGAACACATCGTAAGTCATCGTTGGTTATTTCTTTGACCTAAAGCCTGGATTAAACACCTAGATGTCTTCTAACTAAATAAATTATAAGTACAATGACATGCGCACTTCTTTCCACTGATTCCATTGCCATCTGAGGTGTGTTGGGGAACCCAGAGATATCTTCACAAAAATTTGGTAAAACTTTAAAGAATTCACCCTTATGGGCTATTTATAACCGCTAAAACTATTGGTCTGCTGGATATGTAGGTCAGATCAGGTGTACAAGTCTTAAGTGTGTCAACGCAGAGTTTGAAATGTGTTCGTGTGACGCCACATCTTATTTCCGTATTTGTTTTTTCAATCAATGTTGACTTGATGTGCCATCGACTATTTTGTTGTTGAACAATTCAATAGATTAATTACGTGTAAAAAGATTTCAGAGTGAGTCTTTCAATAAAACATGCATTGGTAGAGTGCTTTAGAGTTTAATTTTACAATTGTAATGACTGTGAGTGTAAGTGTAAGTTAACAATGATGATGTACTGTAAGTGTATGTTAACAATTATATTGATTTTGTACTGTAAGTGTATGTTAACAATGATGCTGTACTGTAAATGTATGTTTACTAAGAGGATGTACTATAACTTACTATAAGTGTATGTTAACTATGATGTACTGTAAGTGTATGTTAAATATGATATTGATTGTGTACTGTAAGTGTTTGTTAACTATGATTGATATTGATTGTGTACTGTAAGTGTATGTTAACAATGATATTGATTGTGTACTGTAAGTGTATGTTAACAATGATATTGATTGTGCACTGTAAGTGTACATGCATGTTAACTATGGCAAGTTTTCGTTGAATTAACACACACCATATAACAGAGGTTAAATTAACTTTTTAGAAACATTAAGTTGAAAAAAGCTCAATCATATATTGTATCTGTGTCTAAATCATACACTTTTCATAAGATTTTAAAACTGATTATTAAAAAAAATGTGTTTGGTTGTGGCAATTTTTCCACAAACCAAACAGATTGGAGCCAGTAACTTGACACCCCCCCCCCTACTTCCTTTTTCGTGTTGACGCCCCAACATCGATCATAGAACATTCGAAATTTTAATTACATCATTACCGACCTTATCAAAATGGGGGCTTCCATAAAAAGGATTCGCCATGCAATTACCCCCCCCCCCCNCCACAGTTGTCACAAAGCCCCCACCTCCTCTACCCTCTAGACCAGGGATCTCCAAACTGTTCTGCCGAAGGGCCGCATTAACTGTCAAACAGCAGTTTTGGGGGCAGACTACACACAGTTTTGTGGTAAACTACAGGTAAAAATAATATTTTTATTTTTATATCAAAGGTCTACAGGGGCCGGATGAGAGGGTATCGCTGGCCGCATCTGGCCCGCGGGCCGTAGTTTGGAGACCGCTGCTCTAGACTCTAGAAGCATGACGTCATATATTTTGAAACGCAATATTTTTCACTACTGTAGTAGCACTAACTCAACATTCCGCTAAGTGTATTATAATTGTGACGTTAATTTCTACTTGCAGCCCTTTCGGTCTGAATGGACTTTCCCAACCTGCCGTCTATGTGTGACGTTTCATGTCATTGGGTGACCCCATGACCCCAGAAGATGACGCGGAGGAAATGAAGCTGCAAAGAATCATAAACACCTACCTGCCATCATCAGTCCGAAACCACTATGTGGTGTTTGCGCTGCTCTCCTGCATTTCCGTCGGCTCGGTCCTGCTCGTGGCCCACTCTCTGCGCTATGAGTTGACGCCCATGGCGTTCTGTCAGTCAGAGATCAACCTGAGGTCGGAGGCTTTAAATAGATCGGGTATTCACGTCATTCCCTCCACCCCCGAGAAACGTCACGCCGCGGGGATCAAGGGAGAGGATGACGTCACTGACAATGAGTGTGTGGAGGTGTTCACCCCAGACAAGTCAGGCCAGATGCTGATCTGCATCCACGACCCCAAGAAAGATCTCATGGTCTCGGCCCACTTGAAGGTACGCCACACGGTACACACAGGACTCAATGGTGAACAAGAAATAAACTCCCGTTGTTCCCACGCAGTTTGTCATTCAAACAATGCTCAAGTGAACATTTTAAAACACTATCACCTTTGAGTTGGGTCCTGCAATAAAGTGACGCTGGTTCTTAAAAACTTGAAGACAAAAACTTAGCTTTGTTTTTGTTGTGAGGGGAAGTTGGTGCATGGGCCATGTGTAGTATATAAGATGAAGTTCCCAGATGAAACAAATTGCTAATTAATTATAGTCGCGTGGGGCCCTG
Source organism: Radix auricularia (assembly GCA_002072015.1). Classification (NCBI taxonomy): domain Eukaryota; kingdom Metazoa; phylum Mollusca; class Gastropoda; family Lymnaeidae; genus Radix; species Radix auricularia. Next base: position 22,018 of record MUZC01001018.1, read on the forward strand.
CAAATTTGGTGTTTCAGGATTTCTCAAAATTTTAATTAGCATATTTAAAAAAAAAAAGATTGTAACTTTAAAGGAGGGGGTGAAAATACTGAAATGTGTAAGATGTCACCTAGATGTAGCCCTTGGAGTCTCGTCAGTGATCTACTGAATGTAATAGTAATAGAATTGTTTGATGTCCACAGAACGAAGGATCATGGGAGGCTGAGAATGTTGTAATAGAATTGTTTGATGTCCACAGAATGAGGGATCATGGGAGGCTGAGAATGTTGTAATGGAATTGTTTGATGTCCACAGAATGAGGGATCATGGGAGGCTGAGAATGTTGTAATAGAATTGTTTGATGTCCACAGAATGAGGGATCATGGGAGGCTGAGAATGTTGAAGCCATGTTCCAGGCCCACCAGATGTTCCCTGACCTTGCACTGGTTGATCTGGGGTGTAATGTTGGTGTATTTACTTTACCTGCTGCAAGGATGGGGATGGAGGTAAATTTTAACTTGTGTTGTCATTACCCTTAAATTTCCGACCTTAAGCCTTTGCTGTACATGTGGATTTAACGGGCGGACTACCCACACGGCTTCACACGACGTTTCTGGATCTCATCATATACACGATGTTAACAAGATGCGTACAACCATTAAATGAGAGCAATATAAACACCTTTCTGGTACTATGGCTTATGGTATAATTATTTAATTTCGTAATCAAATGAATGGTATTGAGACGTAGACGAATAAAAATCCTGTTTGAGACGTTTCTATGCTAACATTATTTTGTCGAGTAATTTCTTACAAAGTCGATTTCTGTGTGTTGTAAAAAGAACGAAGATCTAAAAAGTAAAATTTATATTTGAGATAAAAATACAAGAAATATCCGCCCGGCCTCAAAATTATTAATTAAACTATAGCTGCCGGATGCAGCAGGGGGGGGGGGGCGTTGGCCAACACTGCCTCATATGAACGTTTTATTAAACCGAAAGGCACGGTCTTGTATTGAGTCCTGATGTTAATGTACAGTTGAAATCATTTTCATAAATTGATAAGTAGCCGCGGGCGGATATTATACACCAGGGGTCTCCAAACTGAGGCGGCCCGCGAGGCCTTCTCATCTCGGCCCCTGGAGACCTATTAATCTAAACACAAACATACTATTTTTACGTATAGTTTACCACAAAACTGTGTGTAGTCGGGCCCCAAGCTGCTGTTTTCAATTTAATACAGCCCTCCGCCAGAAAAGTTTGGAGACTCCTTTTATACATTGCGCCTGGACACGTGTCGGTTTCTTGATAGTAAGAGGACGCATATTAATATCGAAGTGATTATTCGGAGATTTTTACGTATAACGCCCGGCGTTATTCGTAAAAATCTCCGAATAATGTCATTTATGGACATCCCTAAAAGGGCGGCAAATCTGAGACCGCCCCGGGCGGCAAAAGCTCTAGCTACGCCACTGGGTGCCAACAGTTTTAACAAAAAATCATTATTTTTGAATACCAAGTAGAAAATTATTTTCAACCAGTCGCACATACTCCAGTTCCACACAGTTGATAATATAATAATACAAATAGGATAAAAGTAATAAAAGGCAGCGAGTTTCAAAATTATTCAAGTTACAACTGGTGGACTGGTGCTCAGCAGTGCTCGATTTACCGCCGGGGATGCCGGGGATATCCCCGGCACTGCGAGGCTCCATCCCCGGCTCTGCTATAACCTTTACCATCCCCGCCGGGGATGGCATTTATCCCCGGCTCTGCTGAAAAAATTTTCATCCCCGGCACTGGTTTTTTCCTAAATCGAGCACTGGTGCTCAGATTATTTTTTTTTCTAAAAGGCTAAAATCTAAAATGCAGTAATTATCAGTAAAATACCACTTAAAAGATGTATACACATACTATAATAATAATACACATCTAAATATATCAACATTATCATTAATTGAGTAGTCATTATTGGCTATAGGCTATATGGGCTAAAACTAATGACAATGAAATCAATATTACTATTTTAACATTATTAGTAATCAATTAGTAGAGCTAACAAGACTAAGAATTATTTATTTGATTATTTTTTAAAAATCTATGACAGCTACAAATAATCCTAAATTATAATGATACTAAAGTACTGATTGTTTCTATAAATAGAAATCTCCGAATAACGCCAGATGTTATTCGGAGATTTTTACGAATAACGCCCGGCGTTATACGGAGAAATCTCCGAATAACGCCTCCCTATTAATATTATGCTAATGCTATACTATAATATAATTGTTTGTGGTTGAAGGAAAAGAAAAAGGACCAGCGACTAAACCTCCCAAATTTCGTGTGGTCCTAACAATATCCATGTGCCACTAACAATCTCCATGTGCCACTAACAATCTCCATGTGCCACTAACAATATCCATGTGCCACTAACAATCTCCATGTGCCCCTAACAATATCCATGTGCCACTAACAATATCCATGTGCCACTAACAATCTCCATGTGCCACTAACAATCTCCATGTGCCACTAACAATCTCCATGTGCCACTAACAATCTCCATGTGCCCCTAACAATATCCATGTGCCCCTAACAATATCCATGTGCCCCTAACAATCTCCATGTGCCACTAACAATCTCCATGTGCCACTAACAATATCCATGTGCCACTAACAATATCCATGTGCCACTAACAATATCCATGTGCCCATAACAATCTCCATGTGCCCATAACAATCTCCATGTGCCACTAACAATATCCATGTGCCACTAACAATATCTATGTGCCACTAACAATATCCATGTGCCACTAACAATATCCATGTGCCACTAACAATATCCATGTGCCACTAACAATCTCCATGTGCCACTAACAATATCCATGTGCCACTAACAATATCCATGTGCCACTAACAATATCCATGTGCCACTAACAATGTCCATGTGCCCCTTACAATCTCCATGTGCCCCTAACAATCTCCATGTGCCCCTAACAATCTCCATGTGCCACAAACAGTCACCCTCGGCCCTAACCATATCCATGTGCCCCCTAACCCTAGCTTAGCCCATGGCTATCTCCACAATTTATGTGTTGATAAACTGTGTCGATTCTCAGGTTGTGGCTGTTGATGCCATGCTGAAGAGTCTCAAACTGCTGCAGAGGTCACTGCTCATCAACGGTCTCTCGTGTCACGTGACCCTCATTCACAACGCCCTGCACCGCAAGCGCCAGGAGATGAGACTCGCTATTGACCCCAGTAACATCGGGGGATCCAGTGTGGTGGACATCTTAGACTTCCGCCGGGATAAAATCCCCAAAAGGTTTGACCAATCTTTGAAATCACTTGGTTGATCTTTGAACTAAACTCAACCAAAAAGTTAACAAACTTTTTCTTAATGCTTATTCAGATACTTTTTTTTCCCTTCTCGTTGGATATAATTCCAATCCCACATGTTTGCTGAATATATATGTTGAATATGCTAAGATAATGAAAGTACAAACTATGTTGGATATGCTAAGATAATGAAAGTACAAACTATGTTGAATATGCTAAGATAATGAAAGTACAAACTATGTTGGATATGCTAAGATAATGAAAGTGCATATTGTGTTGGATATGCTAAGATAATGAAAGTACATGTTTTGTTGTTTATCTTAGAGTACATCCTGTATTACATCTTATAGTATATCTTATAGTACATCTTATAATATATCTTATATTATATCTTATGGTATATCTTATTGTACATCTTATAGTATATCTTATATTATATCTTATAGTATATCTTACAGTACATCTTATAGTATATCTTATAGTACATCTTATAGTATATCTTATAGTATATCTTAAAGTATATCTTATAGTACATCTTATAGTACATCTTAAAGTATATCTTGTTAACATTGGTATCCCATCAGTCAGATCGTGGACGCCATTTGTCTTGACGACCTGGTTCCGCTTTTGGCTGGCAGACGAGTGTTTCTGAAGATTGACCTAGAGGGCAACGAGGCAGCTGTCCTGGAGTGTGCGCATGAGTTCTTTACACGTGTTGATGTCAAGGTGAGTAAGGTGAATGGTTGGCGTGGTATTGATAAGGTACAAGTAAGTCAGTGATTGGTGGTGTTCATAAGGCCAAGGTCAATCAGTGAATGGTGGGCGTGGTAAGTCAGTGAATGGTGGGCGTGGTAAGTCAGTGAATGGTGGGCGTGGTAAGTCAGTGAATGGTGGGCGTGGTAAGTCAGTGAATGGTGGCATTGGTCAGGTCAAGGTGTGTCAGTGAACGGTGGGCGTGTAAATCAGTGAAAGATCAACGACGTGGTAAGGTAAATTTAAGTGTCAATGATTTGAGAGAATATCTGGTTTTAATGGCAATGTTTGGCGGCAGTAATAAAACAGAGATGGTGGACTCATTGTGAAATGATTGTTAACATGGTTCATAAAGTTAACAACGGATGTGTGATGATCCTTGTTCACAGGTTGTCCTCATCGAGTGGATGTATTACCGTCACAGCGACGAGGGCAGCGGAAAGGTCAAGAGATTCCTCACATCGTACGGCATGATGCCCACTTGGGGCGTGGATCCAGACAGGCAAATAGATCTTCATGCTTCTCATAGCTGGCCAGATAACGTCTTTTGGATGAAAGTTGGTGCTGCTTCATAACTTGCCAGGTTGTGTGCTTACAAAGATAGTTTTTTTTAAAAAACAAGTAATAAAAACTCGAATGAGTGTTTAAACGCTATTTCTAACAAAGAATTTCAGACTTTTTATTCAAGGAAATCAATGAAAAATTATTTCAAATCAGTAATTCTGATAGTAAACATAATATGACGTCATATCCCCTCACGTTACATCTCACCAAGAATGTGCCAATATAAAGCGCACTGCGAAACAATCTAACATAAGCATTCACATTAACTATCATTCTAGATTAAATTAAAAGTCATTTCAAATCAATCATTTTTACACTAAACAAAACAATTGCAAACTACAAATCACTGCTAAAATTACGGGAGTCAAACGAAAAGAGATTTTTCAAAAATTCCTTCTCCACCATTGTTTGAAATATTATTAGCTATTGTTTGGCGTTTGTTTCAACCCGATATATGTTATGGTTGGCGAGAAATTGACAAAATAATGATATTCTTTTGGTTTTTTAAAAAGATTTTCCAGGAAATCCAGTAAACATTTTCGGCATTTTTAAGTTTGGCCGTTGCACATCCTTGGGACCTCCTTAGCATATTTGCAAAAGACCCAAAACCTCTATCTGGTATGGTCCAGGAGGTGTTGCATGTGCACAGACATTCAAATGTATAAACCCAATTCCCAAGGAAAATTGCGTAAAAAATAACATTTTTGTTGCTAGATAATGTGCTTAGAAAGTTTTATTTTTATTTTTGGAAGGATAATTTATTTTTTGATGAAAGTTGGTGATGCTTTCTACCTAGCGAGGGAATGCTCTGAAAGAAAGTTAATGCTGTTTGAAGTCTGGACAGATTAATTGACATTCGCCTCGATTAATTAGTTGGCTTTCTAGACATATTTTCAACTTCAACATGAATGTGATTTTTTTTTAAACATGAAAAAGATATTTTTGATATTTTTAAGCTTGAATAAAACTGTAAAAATGAATAATTATAAATTATATATATATATATATATTAACAGAGTGAAATTATTGTTTTACCTGGCTTTTATTTGNAAAAAAAAACACGTTTTTGAGGTCCCGGCCACAATGAGTGTGAATTTTAAAATTATAAAATTATATTACGCTAAATTTTGTCGTGAAAGGGTACCCAACAACTTCCTAAAGTTTTATGATTCTACTTACTTAGGGAATGGGAGAATTAGGGATTTTTTAAAATTTTTATATAGTTAATATTAGGGAAAAACAATTTTGGCCTCCCAGCCCACAGTAAAGAATGTTTTAAATAATTTTTCACCTGCTACCATCGTGGAAGTGTAGTTAACAAACCCCCAAAGTTTCATGCGTTTGTCTATTTGGAAAATAGGAGAATTATTGATTTTCAAATTTTTATAGCACGTATAAGGGAAAAACACGTTTTTTTGGACCCACCCTCATGAGCGTGCATTTAAAAATTATTTAATTTCGTTTTGAGGATACCCAACAACTTCCTAAAGTTTTATGTTTTTACCTACACGATGAATTGTGGGATTTGTGATGAGTTGGTTTTTAAATTAAAAAAAAATTTGGGCCCCCGGCCCCCATTTGAGTGTAAATGTATCATTCTCTTTCGCCAACTTTCATCTAGAGATTGTACTCAACAACTTCCCAAAGTTTTATGCTTCTACCTAAATGGAGAACAGGGGGAATTAGTTATGTGTAGTTTTTATATAGTTTATATTAGGAAAAAAACTACATTTCCCCAGTAAGAGATATTTTGAAATATGTTTTCATCTGCTACCATCGTGAAAGTGTAATTATCAATTACCCAACGTTTCATGAGTTTACCTACTCGAGAAATAAGAGAATAAGTGATTTTCAATTTTTAAAAATCTCATGTAAAAAAAATACGTTTTTGGGGTCCCGGCCCACATGAGTGTGAATTTCAAAATTCTTTTACACCAATATTTGTCCTGAGAGGGTACTTAACAATTACCCAAAGATTTCTGCTCCTACCTACACTGAAAATTGGAGAATTAGTGATAAGTTTTTTTTTTAGTTTAAGAAAAAATATATTTGGGCCCCCAGTACCCAATTAGAGGGAATTCTAACATTCTTTTTGCCAATTGTCGGAAGCTTGTACTAAAAATATTTAAATGATTCATGCTTGTACCTATATGGGAAATAGGATAATTAGTTATTTTCAATTTTTGTATAGCTCATATATCGAAGAAAATGTTTTTGGGGCCCCGGATCCATTAGAGGGAAATTTAACATTCTCTTTTGTCAATTATCATCGGTAGCATGTACTCAAAAAATGTAAAAAGTTTTATGCTTCAAACTATACGGGAAATAGGAGAATTATTGATTTGCCATTTGTAATTAGCTCATATAAGGGGATACATTTTTTTTAGGGGCCCCATTTTTCGGGGGCTCCCATACCTCAATGAGTGGGCATTTAACATTATCTTTCGCCAATTATCATTGGGAGATTAAACTCAACAACTTCCTAAAGTTTCATGCTCTCCACCTACATCGTGAATGGAAGAAATAGTGATTTTTAGTTTTTAAATTTGGGCCCCCCTGTAAGAGAAATTTTAAAAATTATTTCACCTGCTAGCATCGTGAAAGTGTATTTATAAACTCCCCAACATTTGATGAGTCTACCTACTCGGAAAATAGGAGAACTGGTGATTTTCAATGTTTATATAGCTCATTTAATGAAATAATCGTTTTCGGGGCCCCAGTCCCAATGAGTGGGAAATTTAATATTCTCTCGTTGGAAGGATGTACTCAGAACATTTTTTAAGTTTCATGCTTCTACCTTCACGGAAAATAGATGAATTATTGAATTTTAATTAGCATATAGCTTATATAAGGAGAAAAACAGTTTTGGGGCCCCGGCCCCCATGCGTATGAATTTCAAAAATCTTTTTCGACATTTTTTGTCGTAAGAGTGTCTCTAACAATTTCTTAAAGTTTCATGCTTCAACCTATATGGGAAGTTGGAGAATAAGTGATGTAGGCAAAAAAAGTTCTTGGGCCCCCGGCTTCCGTGGTCCAGTGAGAAAAATTAACTAACTGACAATTACAGAATTAGTGATGATCAGTTATAATATAATACATAAACTACATTTGGGCCTCCGGTCAGGAAAAAGGAGAATTATTGACTTTCAATTTTTATATAGCACATTTCAGAAAAAAAGTTTTTTGGGGCCCCGGCCCTCATGAGTGGAATTTTTTATTTTTTTTTTGGTCAAAATAATCGTAAAAAACATGTACTCAAAAACTTTCCAAGGTTTAATGCTTCTACCTGCACGGGAAATAAGAAAATTGAGGATTTTCCATTTTTATTAAGCCCATATTAGGAAACAAAATATTTTGGGTCCCCGGCTCCACATGAGCGAGATTTTAAAACTCTTTTTCGCCAGTTTTTGTAATTAGAGCGTACCCTATAACTTCCCAAAGTTTTATGCTTCTACCTACACGGAAAATTGCTGACTTTCAAGTAGACCATGTAAGAAAAAAATTTGGGGGCCCCCAGCCCCACATGAGGGAGATTTTTAAAATTCTTTTTCATAAATTTTGTTGCTATTGGGTACCCAACAACATCCTATAGTTTCATATTTCTACCTACACGATAACTTGGAGAATTAGAGATGTAAAAATAAAATTTGGGGGGCCCCCGGCCCCATATGAGCGATATTTTAAAAATTCTTTTCGCCAAATTTTGTAATTAGATGGTACCCAATAACTTCCCAAAGTTTCATGCTTCTACCTACACGGGAAATAGGAAAATTTCTGACTTTCAATTTTTAAAGGGACCATTTAAGAAAAAGACTTTTGGGTCCCCGGCCCCACATGAGGGAGAATTTTAAAATTCTTTTTAAACAAATATTATTGTTATTGGGTACCCAACAACATCCTATAGTTTCATGTTTCTACCTACACGGTAACTTGGAGAATTAGTGATGTAGAAAAAAAACAGTTTTTGGGCCCCCGGTCCCACATTAGCGAGATTTTAAAAATTCTTTTTCGCCAATTTTCGTCGTGAGAAGGTAACTAACAACTTCCCAAAGTTTCATAACTCTACCTACACAGGAAGTTGGAGAATTAGTGATGAATCAGTCAGTCAGTGAGTGAGTGAGGGCTTTCCCTTTTATTAGTATTTTTGGGGCCCCCGGCCCCATATGAGCGGTATTTTTAACATTCTTTTTCGCCAAATTTTGTATCTAGATGGTACCCAATAACTTCCCAAAGTTTCATGCTTCTACCTACACGGGAAATAGGAAAATTGCTGACTTTCAATTTTTAAATGGACCATTTAAGAAAAAGACTTTTGGTGCCCCCGGCCCCAAATGTGGGAGAATTTTAAATTTCTTTTTAAACAAATATTATTGTTATTGGGTACCCAACAGCATCCTATAGTTTCATGTTTCTACCTAAACGGTAACTTGGAGAATTAATGATGTAGAAAAAAAAACAGTTTTTGGGCCCCCGGCCCCACATTAGCGAGATTTTAAAAATTCTTTTTCGCAAGTTATAATTGGGAGCATGTACTTAACAAATTTCCAAAGTTTCATGCTTCTACATACACGGAAAACGGGAGAATTAGTGATTTTCAATTTTTATATAGCTCATACTCATATGAGGAAACAAACATTTTTGGGGCTCCGGCCCCCATGAGTGGGAAATCTAACTTTTTTTAACGTATAATTGGGAGCATGTACTAAACAAATTTCCAAAAGTTTCATGCTTCTACCTACACGGGAAATAGGAGAATTAGTGATTTTTAATTTGTATATAGCTCAAATAAGGAAAAACCCATTTTTGGGGCCACGGCCCCAATGAGCGGGAAATTTAACTCTTTTCTGTCCAATTATATTTAGGAGTATGTACTTAACTAATTTCCAAAGTTTCATGCTCCTACCTACACGGGAAATAGGAAAATTGGTGATTTTCAATTTTTATAGAGCCCAAATTAGGAAAAAAATGTTTTTGGGCCCCCGGCCCCACATGAGTGAAATTTTAAAAATTCTTTTTCGCCAATTTTCGTCGTGAGAAGGTAACCAACAACTTCCCAAAGTTTCATGACTCTACCTACACGAGAAGTTGGAGAATTAGTGATGAATCAGTCAGTCAGTCAGTGAGTGAGGGCTTTCCCTTTTATTAGTATAGATAAATAAGAAAAAGTATATTTGGGCCCCTGGTCCCCCATGAGAGGGAATTTTAACATTCTTTTTGCCAATTTTCGTTGGGAGCGTGTACTATAAAATTTTCCAAAGTTTCATGCTTCTACCTGCATGGGAAATAGGAGAATTAGTGATTTTTAATTTTTATATAGCTCAAATAAGGAAAAACCCATTTTTGGGGCCACGGCCCCAATGAGCGGGAAATTTAACTCTTTTCTGTCCAATTATATTTAGGAGTATGTACTTAACAAATTTCCAAAGTTTCATGCTCCTACCTACACGGGAAATAGGAAAATTGGTGATTTTCAATTTTTATAGAGCCCAAATAAGGAAAAAAATGTTTTTGGGCCCCCGGCCCCACATGAGTGAAATTTTTAAAATTCTTTTTCGCCAATTTTCGTCGTGAAAAGGTAACCAACAACTTCCCAAAGTTTCATGACTCTACCTACACGGGAAGTTGGAGAATTAGTGATGAATCAGTCAGTCAGTCAGTGAGTGAGGGCTTTCCCTTTTATTAGTATAGATATATATATATATATATATATATAATTAATTAATTGTTTTATTGCTAAACAAATGGCTTATTTAGACAGTCTAGATTTGTATGGTGTGTTTTAATGCCTACATCTGTTAAACTTTGTAGGATGTGCTAAAATAAAACCATCTTTTATTACTCATGGTAGTTTTATAGCTGTGTCTGTAAATAAAGAATACAAGTGTATACAACATGATAATATAGTATGCGTATGTGCCATTTAAATTTTTTAAAATTTCAAATAAGAATAACGGATTATGAGATGGGATGTGTGAACAGGCCAGATAAAAACTCTTACCAGAATATACCTGGGTATAATCTGGCCTAGGCCAGAATATACCCGGGTATTTTCTGGTCAGGGGTTTAATCTTGACTAGTATATTAGTATAGACACATGGGTCGTCACCATTCTACTTCAACATTCCACATGTTTTTAGCTCAACGGATAGGCGGCGTGTCAACAGTGTCCGACCTGGTCAATATTGTATGCATGAATTTACTTATAGCTATTTTTCTTGGAAATTGATATAGATAAATTTGTTATGTGTGACGAATCCACTTTTAATTTTTAATTCTTGTAATATACCTCTTGTAAGTATAAATGCCATGCCAAATATGTAAAAATTTAATAATGTTCACATGCTATCTGCATAGATTGTTTTTTGTAATGTAATAGTCTTTCGTTTTATTTTAACTGTTGAATAGAAAAACACAAATTTTAACTCTATAAATTTATTTTCATTAAAACCATTTTACACCAATTCACGTATTCGTGTATTATTTTACGTATCATATTTTAAAAAAATGTAAACAGTAAAAGTAGTCGTTCGTAGTAAGCCATTGGCTATAAGCAAGTAATAATACCTAAAATCTTTTAATTTTTCTCAAGATATTAAACATTTTACTACATTATAATTTCTTCATTCAATAATAGGAAAACCACAGCATACAAAAAATTATACGTATATTTAAAGATCTTTCCATTTCAAATATATATTTTTTAAAATGTATATTGATCTATATTTGAATTTGTATTTATCTTTTAAGAAGATTAATTATACCTTGATATTTTATTTTACAAAGAAATTATTTCCCCTTACACATAATAAATCATTTTTGTTGCTGAATAATCCACTACCTACTATACTTTTTAAATTTAATTTTAAAAATAATTTAAAATAAAAAAAACATTTCTGTGTCTAACTACTAAATAAATGCAATTTTACTTAATAAAAAACTATATAAAATCTATCTAAAAAATTATTGTAAAAATAAAAGAAAAACACCATACTGTTTAATAAATACCTTTTCTTTCTTAGTAATCAAGACTGAACCAACAAGATTTCATTCTGTATAGTAGGAGTAATACTTTTTTATGTTTTAAAACTTGTATTCAAAATATCTAACATGAAAGACATATCTATCTGGAAAAACATCATTTATTATTGTAGATTGTATCCAACATAGTGGGACGTGGTGGTCGAGAGGTAGCGCTCTCGACTGTCATACCGATGGTCACGGGTTCGAATCCACACGAAGGTGAGGATTTGTTCTCGCGGCCTGAGGAGTCCCCGAGTCACCCAGCTCCGAATGGGTACCTAACTAGACAATAGTTAGGCGGCTGGGGTAATGCGTGGAACCCCTATAGCCGTGGCCTGTGACCGCTGCATCACTTGCCAACAGATCATCTCTCATGGTCTGTGGACGCAATTATCTTCTGCATAGGAGTGTCTGTATATCTAAGATATAAGATACATAAATCATATAAAATATATATATTTCCCATTCAATTGATTGAGAAGGGGTTCGACAGACAAGTAAGGTCGTGGAGCAGACCACGACCTGAAACTGACAAACCCCTGGCTTGGACAGCCGAAGGCCGTTGTTAGGTGTTAGGTGCTAGTCATAAATATGATTACAGTCGCTGTACGGATCTTAGGCGGAGCATGATGAAAACCAATGTACCCGTTGAGGGTTGGGTTACTCCGAAGCGACCGTTTCGTCCCCCTCAATTAACTAGCAACGCTGTTGAGCGGTGCCGGTTTAGGGCCAGGAGCGCCAGTACGGAATTGCAAAAGGTACCGCTAGGAAACGCTTTTGGACGCCAGCTCTGAGGAAACCTTCCAGTGGGGGTTAAACACTAGGCAGGTCAGTGATCCCACGCTTTGCGGCGATCCTAACCATAGAGACTCGTAAGCTTTGCCGTGGTGGCGCCAAAGTGATACTATGTTGATAGCGAGTCACAGTAGGAAATTCCACACCTCCCTCGGAAGGCACACTTTAGTGGGAGGCGTTTTCGACCTAGTGTCCTGGACGCCCAGGCGGCCGCTTGTAGCAGCGACCGTTCCGGGGGGCTTCTCTGTCTTCACGTCCCTTAGGGGGCCAGAGAGCTGAGGGGGTTTTCCGGGAAGCCCCATGAAGAGCGCAGGCTCGGGACTGCTGATTTTCAGTTGATTGAAATATAATTTTAAAATTAATAAATAGATCTATATTTTTTTAATTATTAACTTTCAAATTATTTAAAAAGCAAACAAAAATTTCTTTGAATTATAAAGGTGACTAATATACACTGTAATGTCATTAGAAGTTATATTTATGATAGGAATGTTTTAATTTGGATGCCTTGATAATTATGTGAAGTGCTGTGAGCCCAGATGCTTGCAATGATCCCTTCAAGCTGCGCGGTTGTGCAGCCGTGCGGTGATCTGACCGTTTAGAATTTCTCCACAGTCAATTTATCTTAGATATACAGACGCTCCTTCTATGCAGAAGATAATTGCGTCCACAGACCATGACAGATGATCTGTTGGCAAGTGATGTAGCGGTCACAGGCCACGGCTATAGGGGTTCCACGCATTGCCCCAGCCGCCTAACTATTGTCTAGTTAGGTACCCATTCGGAGCTGGGTGACTCGGGGACTCCTCAGGCCCCGAGTACAAATACACACCTTCGTGTGGATTCGAACTCGTGACCATCGGCATGACAGTCGAGAGCGCTACCTCTCGACCACCACGTCCCACATATGTATGTCGAACATAGTTTTACATGAAAATGTCCAATTCCTTCAAAGCCACACATGGAAAATATCACAGAAAACCAAAGAAAAACAAAGTAAGATTCTTAAATCCATAAAAGACAAACAATAATTCGCAAAATGATAATTTTTATTTAAAAATACGGCTTTTGTGAAAGGGGGGAGGTCAAAGCTTTGTTCCGTCATCGCGGAAAAACGAGAGGGGGGTCTAAGTTTTTGTGATGAAGTATGGCGCGGGGTAGGGGGGAGGATGGGGTAAAAATCATGAACCTCGTGTGACGTCATTTATGGACGGCCCCTACGTCTAAGGAGGTTTACAAAGTCTAAGGAACTCATTATAATATCATAAAACTTAAACTTAATAACAAAGGATTCTTACGAAATAAATTTATAATATTAAAAAAATATATTTAAAAATAATGTTTTTTTTTTTGCTGTAATAGCTTAAAAAGGTACTTCGTAGAACCCTTTGTCAGTCTTCTCGATTTTATTTTATCGGAGTCAAGTTTTATCTTGATTTATTATTATTATTATTTTTATTATTGGTCATAAATAAGTCAATTCACGCCACTGAATGAAATAAATGATGAAATGTTATGAGATAATTATTGAAATAAATTAAATGTGTAAATTAAATGCATACAAAATATAGTTGTTCACTTGAAGACTCCACATCAGGAGAGTTTATCCAGCAGGAGAGTTATCCCCTGCCAATAAATTATTCATTCATCGAGTTGTTGGCCATACAGTCAAATTACTAAAATTCGTGAGCACCACCCTCCCCCTCTCTCTGAGTACTTGCTAACAATTATTTACTTTCCATCACCCTGTGACAAAGAAGAAGAAAAATAACAAGAGATTATTAAATTTTTAAAAAATCGAATAACCTCTGTAATACTATAAATCCAGAAATATTATTTCATCGATTTTATTTTATTGTCAGGAAAGAAAATAATAAACCAGACCCCTAAATAATAAATACATAATTTATTTACTCAGCTACAAATTTCAATTGTTTAGATATAATATTAATATGAAAATAATAAATTATTTATGATAAAACTTGAAAGAAGATATTACTATTAACATGGGCTGTGGAAATTGACGATTAATTAATCGGTTAATCTTTTAAAAACATTTAATCGATTAAAATTAACTTGATCGATTAAAATTTAAGAAAATATTTCTAACGAGCATCAAAGCCCATCCAAGGACGTTCCGCCGTCATTTCGGTGGCATGTTGTAGTGTAGCCTACATACGCTCCAACAGCCGTCTCAACCGGCCATAAATGTGATCACGTCAAAAATATTATTCACTATAGTTATAATAAATAACCGGTAAAACAAAGTTTTTTTTACCATAAATCACAACGCATTCCACTCGTTTCTGGTTATTATTTTCTAATTTTTATATAATTGTTTATGAACGTATTAATATTAATTTAATTTGATTTTAAAAAATCTTAAATACACTGATATCTGGATACCATTCGGATCTGCGATAAGTATTTGCCGAATCCAGAAAGTGGCGATATCCGGTCAGTTTATCCGGAAAGCCCGGATATCCAGCATGTCCCCTAGTATATTAAGACAACAGGAATGTCATTTAATTATATATATATATGTTTATAACTAACTATTTATTAGAAATATTTGACTTGGGTCATCGCTTTCTACGTAAAATTCACACACTAATTACATAATAATTTATATATATATATTAGGGCTGTTATCGATTAATTTAAATTTAATCGTTAACTTTTGAAAAATTACCGAATAATTAATCGATAATTTTTATTAAAGCTAAAAACCAATACGTATGACGTCCTCAAACTGAAAATTTCAAGGGAAATAACAACAACAGGCAATTGACATTTTTTATATGAAATATAAGTAGATCAACATAATGTCAATGAATTTAAAGTTTGTTATTGTTATTAAAGTAAAAACAATGTTTAATTTTTTATATCGTTTTCCTTATAAAAACAGCTTTATTTTAAAGTTTGCACTTTAAAAATCTTTCTTTTTTTTTTTTTAAATGGAGAAGTTTGTAGGTAAATAAAGCTAACTATTGTTAATTATTGATAATTAATTATTTATTAACAAATCGTAAAAATTGTTTGAAACATTTTCTTTAAATTTAATCACTATTTTATCTATTAAAATTTTATTTTAATCGATAAAAACTTTTACCGATTAATCGAGAAATTAATCGATAATTTCCGCAGCCCTAATANTATATATATATATAAACACGGCATAAACTGGCATTCACACATATTTACCTACATTCATTTCCCTCATACTTTTATTATTTTTTTAGACGTAAATGCATAAACAAAAACGTTTTGTTCCTCATTTCTTGCATAGCAGAACGAATTCAATGGTTACGTCACAAAATTTGGTAGCCATGGCGTTGCCGCGACAAAAATCGATTTCGATATAATGAATCGTGACTTAACAGGATCTTCATATGCATTATACAGATATAATTAATCGAAGTGATTCGATTACATTTCCCCCGATTAATCGATTTAAAAAATCAGCACTAGCATACTATAAATTATAAACACATAAAGTTGAGGACGTTACATTTTTATTATAGTTGATTTTCCTTATTGGGAAAGAATAGGTTGAATCCATTTAGTTTTTTTTTGTTTTTTTTTTGAGGGAAAACGGACTTGCTCCCCAGATACACTACAGATAATATCGCGATGCTTGAATATGTCTTTTAATAGAGTTGAGTATGAACATAGTGTGACGTAATACAACTGTTGGCTTTCACATAAAAAGTTTATTTACTATTTCCATAGCAACGTTGTTACCGCAGGCAGACTATGTCACGTGATATCACAGGCGGTCATCATAGCACAGCGCATCTCAAATTATTCAGGGTGAAGAATATGCCGACTTGTGACTGAAGCGGTGCCAGTGTGATGACCGCATAGGCGAGGCATAGGTCAGTTGTTAAATCAAGGTCAAGGGAATGCTGGGTAGCGCTTCAAGTGGTCTGCAATGGGATGATCGGTATCGATTTCTTTTTTTTTTTTTTTTAAAGTGTGAAAATAGATATACTGAGATGGATTAGATTTTGAATTTTGCCTTGTTAGGACACTGTCGATATTATAATTTAATTTCTTTTTTGTGTGTACCAGTTGGTATTACCTATAGTCTATAGTTCTTTGAGTGATAAACGTTGCATATAGGGTTGTTCATTATTTACCGGAAGTACTAATAATAGAATTAAAGAAAATCTATTTATAACTCAGAACTGTGTAAGAACGGTTTTTAAACTTGTCTTCATTATTTCTATAGAAATTGAGCGTTTTGCGTAGCCAAATACTTGTATACAAACTTAATTTTATGAAATTTTTATATTTACAAAATTATTTACAATACTTGGAGGTATATATTTTGTAAAAATGGTAAATCGTTGCGCTTATGGAACATGTAACAGTGACTCTAGATACAGGGAGCGTTCGCATATGCAGGGTGTTAGATTTTATTCATTCCTCGCAAAGATTTACAGAAACGTAAAAGATGGGTGCATGCTTGTAGCAGATTAGGATTTTTTGTCAACAGTATTTCCATACACATGCGTGTATGTAGTAAACATTTTGTTGGAGGAAAAGGTCCTACAGATACTTTTCCAGATCCTATACCTGCTCATTTCACAGACAAGGAGGTATGGCTTATTACACTTACACTTTATTTTATATTATTTTTCACATAAATCATTGTAATTGTATTTTGATTATTTCTCTCGTATTTAATTACTATCATTATATTTATAAAATTAAATAGTAAATTTTTCTTAGAATATTATGTTTTATTTTAATTATGTATACCTTTTGTTTATTATCATTTTAATCTTTAATTAATAATAATATTAGTATATTAGTATTAGTCTAGTGTAATAATTAGTGTTACAGACTCAAAATGCCCAGTATTATTAAAAGTATTTTTTTATTTGCATTATAATATAATGTGTTGTTCATATTAACAGGTGACAAAATTTTCTACCAGAAGAAAGTCACAAAAAATTAGACAGACTGTACAACTGTCAGATGCAACATCAAGTTCATCAAGCAATTTGCCTACGCCTACACAAGCAAGTATTGACTTCAACCAAAACCCAGGAGAAATCAGCCTAAAGTCAGAGGAAATCACTAAACAATGTTTGGAGGAGGAAAACTTTCCTGTTGATAATACTGGTAAAACTACTATTATTAATAATCATTGTTAATATTATGTCTTGAAAATTAAAACATTTAACTATTTCAAGAAGGTTATGGCAAATTATTTATGTCTAGGTTTACATTGAATGAATTGATAATTATGTCTGACTGCTACTATTTTAATGTAAAACGCCGTGAGCCCAGTTGCCTGCTGGGGTACTGCGCTATATAAATTACAAAATTATTAATATTATGGAAATGTTAAAGTATTATGGTAAATAGGGGCTTGTCCTGTGTCATGTGATCTGTAGCATCCAATCAGATAAAAGCGCGAGCATTGGGACACCAAAACGTCAATCAAAACCTTGTAGAAATGGGAATAACAACTCCAACTACAGTTCCTGGGCCGGTACCTGGCATTCATGCATGAGTGAAATCCCCAAATGCCCACAGAGCATAAATTCTAACTTTCTAACGTTGGGCAAACGTGGCGTTGCCTCGATCCCAATGGCGTATCAACCAGATGGTGTGTGTCCGTGCTGTACTAAACACATCTCCAGCAACGGCATTATTCACACGATGTTTGTAACATTGAAGCCCCACTTAGATTTTCAGAGGCGTAGTTAGCATACTTTGCCCCCCTCCCCGGGGGGACAAACTATACAATTGGAGCCCCCGTCCTATAAATTATCACTGTTCACATACATTTGTACCCCTGTCCTTATGCGCTACGCCTCTGCAGCTACCGCTTGCCTGTCCCACCACCAGATCATGTTTTCCTCAACCTGTTACAGTGGCTCGACCCGACCTGGTGGCAGCTGTCCTGAGTGCAGCCCACCCCACCTCCTTACTTGACACAAACACCTCGGATAACTGGTCTGGTATCTCATCCTACCACTTATATTATTATATATTTCCACATGCCTTTTTTCTTTCTATGCAACTGCCCCCCACCACCACAGGTCACCTCCCTTCACCCCCACGTTCCTCATCACCAGTTGTCGCCCTTGACTAGGGTTTCCCCCCACATGTCACCGTGTTAAGTTCGAAGTTGGGAAAGGTGTGTGTGGGGGGGGGAGGAGGAGAGGAAAAATTGGACTAAAATAGGCGAATTGCGAGCAAACCTTGTCAAGCGATGGTATGTCAGCAGACGGGGTGGGCAGGGCAGCACATCGTACGATCTGTGTGTGTAGAGGCTGTGCTCCGCTCGCTTGTGTCGTCGTCGTCGGCTGATGACGAACTGCGGACAATCGGAGGATTTACAAAACAATTAATTTTACAGGGTTCTGTCATCTCGTCCAACGACCATTCGTAAAAGCACGGTGAGCTCAATTTGGTGGTGTTGAACAAAACAAAAAGTAAATAGGACTTGTTCATTTCTTGGGTCGTGATGGAGTTATAGCGTGCGGGTGTCCAACAGGTAAGCTGAATTTGAGTTTTCGTCACGTTCTTCTTTCTGTGACCTGTGTATGTAAATTTGAACTGCACTCCACGTCTTAAGTTAGGTTATGTTTAAGTGATGGTGGAGAAACCTGTTGAAACCAGGACCAATGGTGAAAATATGATTTCTGCAGACTGCAGAGGATTGTAGCGAAAATCCTGACGCAGCCCTTGATCTGCAGTTATTACATAGTCATAGATAGAACTATTTATTAAACTTTAACTACTAAGACCAATCATAATTGGAGTATTATACTGTAGTATAAGTAATATTATAATATGGTATCAGTGGCGTCACTAGAGTTGGTGTCACCCGGGGCTGTAGCTCATGGTGTCACCCCCCCCCCCTCACAACTTAACCTATAGAACTCCTCGGAGTTTTCCAGTGCCAACTAACATGAAAATACAGAATTTTACATTTTGGCGTCAACCCCTGAGGGTGACACCCGGGGCTTCCCACCACCACCGCACCACCCTAGTGACGCCCATGTATGGTATCGAGTATAAAAGAGACCGACTAGTTTCTCATATAATGTCATATTACTGAACTGGCTATCGGTATCAGCATTGCCAGTGAGGCTTCTTTATATCACATTTACTTGTGTGCACCAGAGCGTCATTGATGGCTCTTTAAACTTTTCTCCTGTGGTCTTGTTCATTTACCATTGCGTGATACGCAGTTGAAGCCCTTTAAATTTGAAGAATGGCCAAAGCCCAATGTATCATTAGCATTGGTGACTGAAGCCTTGCTTGATGGTGCTGTTGTCATTGAAATGGCCCAAATTTGTAGCCCCCTCCCCTCAAAATGTTGTTGCTATGGCCCAAATTATTGGCATTGTCTCACACTGCTGTTGTGTTGACCCAACTGTTTTAGTACTCTCGTCCCATTGAAGTCTTTTTGAATACAGAATTTCTGAGAGTAGCACAGCAAATAACAATGTGTACGACATGCTACAAGGGGCAGCTACTGGAGCGAAAGGGGGGGGGATGATGTTCCTACTTCTTTCCCGACAGATAACCGTTCTGTCACGGTTAGCTAAGCATGTATCGTCTGCAGTTGGGCGACCTTGATCTCTCTATGTCTACGCATTTAATCGTCTGTCAGTTTATGGAAACATTAATGGTCTCTTTATTTAATGAATTGTGTGTCTGCTTACCCTATGAATTGTTTGTGTGTCTACTCAATGAATTGTGTGTCTGTCTATCATATGAAATGTTTGTGCGCCTACACAATGTGTGTGTATGTCTATCCTATAAATCGTGTCTGTTTGCCCAATGGAGTGTGTGTCTAGCTCAGAGGTCTCCAAACTTTAATGCCGGAGGGCCGCATTAACTGTCAAACATCAGTTTGGGAGCCGACTACCAATCACCCCCAACTACTAAGTATTGTGGTTAATTACAGGTTTAAATAGTTTTTTTTTTAATTCAAAATCTGCAGGGGCTGGATGAAAGGCATCTGGCCCGCGGGCCGTAGTTTGGAGACCCCTGGTCCAGCTATCCAAAGAATGTATCGTACCCCTCATTTATAAATTATAAGTGAAAATATATATAATTGTTGGTGCAGCTGTAAAGGTCGATGTCCTAATACCTCGAGTGATTATTGATCTAGCAAACACATGTGGCATATTATCATTCTATTCGCATTTGATTTTCTTGATTTATTGTCATTTATTAAAATGGATTTAACCCACACTAAGCTGCAGAAACGAATTCGCATAAGCATTACGCAATGTGATAAACTTGGAATTTAAGCTTAAGGCACTCAGAGGTCTCGGTCAATACCACGTGATACATTATGCATACCTGAGGGGAAAAAAGACGTGGCCTTTACTAAATACGCTTAATTTTAAATTTTAATTTTAAAGTCTAAGTTTGGTCTTTTAAGCAAAAAGTCTTTAAAAATGTTTTTATATCCAGCTCATTTAATAGGGTTAAGTAATTCTCAAGGAAGATATTGAGAAAAAATAATAGGAAAAAAAAACTTAGAGGGTAAAGGGCTGTTCGAATATCGGTTCTGAAATAGTAACTTCATTGAGAACCACTGACAGTTTGGGTGGTAACCCTGGAGATTTGGGTCATGTGTACTCTATGCCGGCAGAACTAAAATGATGTCATATTTTGTTTAAGGGCGTTGATTCAAAGTAAACACGTGGAGGGTGTGGTGTGGGCGCACGGGTCATCGTGGATGTGGGCCGCTTGGAGGGATGGTCGAAATGAGAAAATGTATTGAGTATTATTTACATTTTAGTTGTTTTTTTGTGTGTGGGGCTTACAATTATTTTAGGACGGGTACCGTTAAGAAGTACTGAATAAAACTATTAGTTGTAATACAGAAATACTTGTGGTAATTTTAAAAAAAATGATCTGATGTTGACAATTATTGATATTTTAATGTTTGAAAAGGGTTTTTTATTTATTCTCTTGCGCTTATTTCTAAAAGTATAAAATCAGCTATTAATAATAATTTTCACAATTCAAAATTATATTTTTGTAAATTTTACCTCACCTTTGTTTCAAATTCTGAGTGTATGGCGTTTAACGTAGTAGCTCGTAAAGTAAATGGAAAAGATGTTAACAGGGTAAGGATTAGCCTGACAGGATTGTTACGTCCTGTTAGGCTAACCCTTACCCTGTTTACGTCTTTTCCATTTAATTTTTTACAAACCTTATTGCAGTCTCACCCCTCATTTAGTAGCTCGTAGGGGACGCGGTGGTCCAGTGGTAGCGCGCTCGACTGTCGTACCGATGGTCACGAGTTCGAATCCAGGCGAAGGCGAAGATTTGTTCCCGGGGCCTGAGGAGTCCCCGAGTCACCCAGCTCTGAATGGGTACCTAACTAGACAATAGTTAGGCGGCTGGGGTAATGCGTGGAACCCCTATAGTCGTGGCCTGTGACCGCTGCATCACTTGCCAACAGATCATCTCTCATGGTCTGTGGACGCAATTATCTTCTGCATAGAAGGAGCGTCTGTATATCTAAGATAAGATAAGATA
>MUZC01001018.1:44138-57513 GCA_002072015.1 Radix auricularia
TTTAATTTTTGTGAAGAAAGGAAGTAAAAAAAAAAATAAAACACCCGGAGGGCACACAGGGCCCGAACCCCCCCCCCCCCGTCACAAACTGTCACACTTTCTTACACCCCCTCCCTCCTCTGGAGCGTGACGTACTTTATGGACGGCCCCAAAACAAATAGGGTAAAACAATACACATTCAATTAACATTCAATACTTAAATAACAATGAAAGAATAGACAAGAACCACGGTAAAGCGTAGGACGCAATAAGCTTTTTAAAAATATCGATGTCAGTGTTTACGCCTTTTCCATTTAATTCTGTAGCCGCTATTTTTTAAGATCTTGATGGACAATGTTCCCGACTGTCCTCAACTTGATGCAACCCTCGCCTCATGCATCAGTTTGGGAACCAGTGTGTTGAGAGATTCTGTTTGAGTTGCAGTTGTATCCTTGTGCTCTCTATGCCGTAGCCAAACAACGATGGTCACATGCGTGTGACGGTCTATAGAGTGGTGTGTAGGATGGTGTCCTGTGACACACAGTCACACGCGTTTTTTTTTTTTGAGTAGCCCCTTGGGGTGGGGGTGGTGGACTGGAACTAATGTGAAGACCCATCGGCTGTTCCACATTGTTCTTATCACAGTCTCACGTGACTTACTGACTGGTAGGTGAACACTGTTGAGATACAGGTAAGAAACGGGCCTGTGAGACGGGAAGACGGAAGGTGGGGGGACAAGAGATACCAGGATCCGTAGTTCTCGAAACACATCTAGACCAGGGGTCTCCAAACTTTTCTGCCAGAGGGCCGCATTGACTGTTTAAAAGCGGTTTGGGGGCCTACTACTAACCCCACACTACTATTTTTTGTGTGGTAAACTACATGTAAAAATAGTATCTTTTTTTTTTTTTAGATCAAAAGGTCTCCAGGGGCCGGATGACAGCATCTGGCCAGCGGGCCGTAGTTTGGCGACCCCTGATCTAGACCAACGGACATAGGTTTGGTGTCATGATATCTATGGGATCTGTTACCTTGTTGGCGAGCTCACCCGTATTTGATGAGCTGGGATTTAAGGGGAGACGTTAGTTGGTCTTGTGTTTGGATGCAGCGTCAGCAAAAGTCTGATGGGACGATGGGATATTTCAAAGAAATATAGGAAGGTTGGGCTGTGATAATTTTTTTTAAAAAATTCATAACCTCACCCATATGCCGCCCCTCACACATATACCGCCCCTCACACATATGCCGCCCCTCACATAGAAGCCATACCACGCTACCCCATATGGTATGAACGCGCCGGCATTTATACCCGTTAACTCTGTTGAGCCAGGAAAAAAGCTTGGATGGGATTTGTTGGTGCAATTCTGTTCTAGCGGATGGCGTATATTTGAAGTACGCACCACTTGTTTCCTGATGACATCTATTTGAAGTACGCACCACTTGTCTCCTGGATGACATCTGTTTGAAGTACGCACCACTTGTCTCCTGGATGGCATCCATTGAAGTACGCACCACTTGTCTTCTGATGACATCTATTTGAAGTACGCAACACTTGTCTCCTGGATGGCATCTATTTGAAGTACGCACCACTTGTCTCCTGGATGGCATCCATTGAAGTACGCACCACTTGTCTCCTGGATGGCATCCATTGAAGTAGCTCTGGTCCAGTCCGGATGTGATCAAACTGCGAGCCAGTTAACGGCCCACTACAAGGTTCTTTGCAAATTAGAAACGTACACACACAATAAATCACATTTTTGTCAACTCCGTCATGTTAGTGTCTAAACTGAGACTGGGTTGATTTAGATGAGTCTGTTTGACGTTTTATGACCAACTGATGCGAACCTCGCCCCGAAAAGTTTGCTCACCACCAACGTTTCTTTTAAGGTTCGTTGCTCCGGGTGCAAAGTAAAAAACAACAACAAACAACTACTCGTGTATAAAGTTGCAGAGAATTTATTTTTTGTTCAATATTTTACATAATTTCCTGAACGGTGTCGGTCAGATATCCGCGCAGCTTAAAGGGAACGTTGCTCACCAGCAGTCTAATCGATGGCACTCGTAACTTTTTTATATAGTACTGGCCAATCAGACGTGCGGAAATTCATATTTTTGTTGTACATGATTGAACTTGAAAGTATTTGGGATATATTACTGGACATCAGTGGTGTCCAGAATATATCACCTGGTTTACTTCAGGGACATTCGGGTATTTAGTATTTACATTGATCCCCCAACCTCCCCCCCAAAAAACAACACTTTGGTTAAAACATGGCTGAATATTACATTTATTGTATGTCTTATGTTTATAAAAATTTCCAAAAGGCGCCATTCGACACATTCGCGGAGACAGTTCATTACTTTAATTACCAAGTCTTCCGTAGTTGAGTGCGTAGACTTGAACTGATGACTGCCGTGTAACACCAGCTCACAGAGTCTGTGTAGATTCTTTTAAAAGATAGTTGTGTGAAATCTGAAGCGTGTGGGTGGTGACATATGCCCCTGGGGACCTTATCGGGAGCTCTCACGTTACAGACACTTGACGTTTTCAAGTGTTTACACTTCAAGTATGAAGTTACACTTGCATGATGGGACACTGTATGACTTGGTACGTCATTGCACGTGACAACACATAAAGACAATGATGATTCTTTAACTTCATTTTAAGTTTACAAATTACATATGTAATACGTGTAACATTATTACTTATATTATGGGAAAATGAGTCATTCTTGTTAATGTGGCATATTATATCTCCTTCCTACTCCCCTCTATCTCTTTCCTACTCCCCTATATCTCCTTCCTACTCCCCTATATCTCCTTCCTACTCCCCTATATCTCCTTCCTACTCCCCTATATCTCATTCCTACTCCCCTATATCTCCTGACGCTCTTTCATCTCAGTCCGATGCCCCTACATCTCCACACTACCCCCTACATCATCTTAAGACGCCTCTGCACCTCCCTTGCGACGCCCCTGTATCTCCTTCCTACACTCTCACCTCTCTTATACCCGTCCTCCTTCTTCACCCACTCTCGCCGTCACTCACTCCCCTGCGCCGTTTAGTTCACACCTTTTAACCAGAGTATATGAAACAACTTATCAGTCGCCACTTAGTGGAAAGCTTGTCTAAGATATAGAACCTGAGCGAATTATTGACTCAACAATTGGGTGTGATCGATCTGTTGATAACTTTTATCTAAAACCCAATGCCGAGAAAGTCGTTTGTACCTTCTAGCGCTTAAATCCCCCTGCTGTAGTGACCGCGTTGTGAAGGGGGAACAGCGGTTCAAACATGAACTTATCTTAACTTCCTTCTCGGTGAAATAAGAAGTTTAATTTTACACTCCACTCTCTTCTCTCCCACACTGTGCCACGCACCGTTTATTAGGATCGGAAGATGATTCATTCATGTTCGTACAAAAGCAGAGCCAGTGATATAATTTTCAAGACTTTGACACAGCAACGTTAAGGGTTGTGATCGGCCGGCTGCACGGTTTTTTTCTGGTCACACATTTTGGCACATTTTTTTCTGGTCACACATTTTGGCACAGTTCTTTCTGGTCACACATTTTGGCACAGTTCTTTGTGTCAAAAATTTTGGCACAGTTTTTTCTGGTCACACATTTTGGCACAGTTTTTTCTCTTCACACATTTTGGCACAGTTCTTTGTGTCACACATTTTGGCACAGTTCTTTGTGCCACACATTTCGGCACAGTTCTTTCTGGTCACACATTTTGGCACAGTTTTTTTCTGGTCACACATTTTGGCACAGTTTTTTCTGGTCACACATTTTGGCACAGTTCTTTCTGGTCACACATTTTGCCACAGTTCTTTCTGGTCACACATTTTGGCACATTTCTTTCTGGTCACACATTTTGGCACAGTGCTTTGTATCACACATTTTGGCACAGTTCTTTGTGTCACACATTTTGGCACAGTTCTTTGGGTCACACATTTTGGCACAGTTCTTTGTGTCATACATTTTGGCACATTTCTTTCTAGTCACACATTTTGGCACATTTTTTTCTGGTCACACATTTTGGCACAGTTCTTTCTGGTCACACATTTTGGCACATTTTTTTTTCTGGTCACACATTTTGGCACAGTTTTTTTTCTGGTCACACATTTTGGCACAGTTCTTTCTGGTCACACATTTTGGCACAGTTCATTGTGTCACACATTTTGGTAAAGTTTTTTTTCTGGTCACACATTTTGGCACAGTTCTTTGTGTCACACATTTTGGCACAGTTCTTTGTGTCACACATTTTGGCACAGTTTTTTCTGGTCACACATTTTGGCACATTTCTTTCTGGTCACACATTTTGGCACATTTCTTTCTGGTCACACATTTTTGCACAGTTCTTTCTGGTCACACATTTTGGCACATTTCTTTCTGGTCACACATTTTGGCACAGTTCTTTGTGTCACACATTTTGCCACAGTTTTTTCTGGTCACACCTTTTGGCACAGTTCTTTCTGGTCACACATTTTTGCACAGTTCTTTCTGGTCACACATTTTGACACAGTTCAGGTAAAGACGCATGACATGGGAGAGTTCAAGACGCATGACATGGGAGAGGTAAAGACGCGTGACATGAGAGAGGTAAAGACACATGACATGGGAGAGGTAAAGACACGTGACATGAGAGAGGTAAAGACACATGACATGGGAGAGGTAAAGACGCATGACATGGGAGAGGTAAAGACGCATGACATGGGAGAGGTAAAGACACGTGACATGGGAGAGGTAAAGACACATGACATGGGAGAGGTAAAGACGCATGACATGGGAGAGATAAAGACACGTGACATGGGAGAGGTAAAGACGCATGACATGGGAGAGGTAAAGACACGTGACATGGGAGAGGTAAAGACGCGTGACATGGGAGAGGTAAAGACACATGACATGGGAGATGTAAGGACACATGACATGGGAGAGGTAAAGACGCATGACATGGGAGATGTAAGGACACATGACATGGGAGAGGTAAAGACACATGACATGGGAGATGTAAGGACACATGACATGGGAGAGGTAAAGACACATGACATGGGAGATGTAAGGACACATGACATGGAAGAGGTAAAGACACATGACATGGGAGATGTAAGGACACATGACATGGGAGAGGTAAAGACGCATGACATGGGAGATGTAAGGACACATGACATGGGAGAGGTAAAGACACATGACATGGGAGAGATAAGGACACATGGCATGGGAGAGGTAAAGACACGTGACATGGGAGAGGTAAAGACACTTGGCATGGGAGAGGTAAAGACACGTGACATGAGAGAGGTAAAGACACGTGACATGGGAGAGGTAAAGACGCATGACATGGGAGAGGTAAAGACGCATGACATGGGAGAGGTAAAGACAGACATGGGAGAGGTAAAGACGCATGACATGGGAGAGGTAAAGACGCATGACATGGGAGAGGTAAAGACACGTGACATGGGGGAGGTAAAGACGCATGACATGGGAGAGTTCAAGACGCATGACATGGGAGAGGTAAAGACACGTGACGTGGGAGAGGTAAGGACACATGACATGGGAGAGGTAAAGACACATGACATGGGAGAGTTCAAGACGCATGAAATGGGAGAGGTAAAGACGCATGACATGGGAGAGGTAAAGACACATGACGTGGAGAGGTAAAGACACGTGACGTGGGAGAGGTAAGGACACATGACATGGGAGAGGTAAAGACACATGACATGGGAGAGTTCAAGACGCATGACATGGGAGAGGTAAAGACGCATGACATGGGAGAGGTAAAGACACGTGACGTGGGAGAGGTAAAGACACATGACATGGGAGAGGTAATGACACATGATATGAGAGAGGTAAGGACGCATGACATGTGAGAGGTAAAGACACGTGACATGGGAGAGGTAAGGACACATGACATGGGAGAGGTAAAGACACATGGCGACTTATAGGCACAACAGAGACTAATAGATACAATAGGGAAATATGGAGTTATGGCCGCATCCTTCATGCTCATTGTGTAAGAGCCACTTTCTGTAGCTTATGTGTTGCCAGCCTTCAAATCGAACTCTTTGTCCCTTCAAGAAACTCAAGTTTACGTGACTCGCGTTTCTGGGAACACAACCGAAAACTTTACCAACTAACAATGAACTACATTATTATTTTAGTGCCCCTTTTCCACCGCTCATCCTATATGTCACCTATTGAACTGTGTGCGCCGTGCATCCGGCCTGAAACTCTTGGATGGTAGTCGCTGCTTATTGTAGCCTCAAAGAATTTTCTAATAACGTCATTTAATTTTTTCTTCATACTATTAATTTTTTCTTCATACTTTTTATTTTTATAACAAAAATATTGAAAACCCCCGTAAATGAATTGAAAACAAAACGCACCACTTTTATTTTCAAATCCAATTTCATTCAGACGAAATAACGGGAATTCATTGCTGATTTATAAAAGCAGGGGTCCTTTGAGACCAGATTGATGACTATGGTACTTTCAATGAACTACAGGGAAAATCGTTCAACACGAAATTGAGGAGGCTGAATATTTTTTTTCCCGCTATAAGGATTTCGTGTTATGGGTATTAGAAAATACAAGCGAGTTTTTCGGGATCGTATTATTTTTTTCCGTGTTAACCGATTTTTACACTTAAACGTTTTTGCGTTAACCGTATTTCACTATATTATATTTCTCGTATCTCATTTTTTTTTAAAACATGAAAGTTTATATTGCTGTCTGAAAATTAAACATTTTTGATTTATTCACATTAAAAAATAGTAATAATAAATTAAAAAAAAACAAAACAAAAAACATAAAAATAAAATTTAAAAAAATTAAGCAACGTTTTTCTCCATTCGAGTATTATAAATAAATGAATGAAAACAACAATTATCGAAATGAAAATAAATCCGTTTAATAAGGTAACAGTAATCTTAGGATTTCAGGTTTACTATTACATATCTGATAGCTTTCTTCTATCTTGTCTGATTGCCTTCTTCTATCTTGTCTGGTTGCTAACTGTTTTACCTGTATTATGAAAACAAACATGTTGTGCGAGGCTCTCCAAGTTAGTGTGGTGATACTTGTTGTGATCTGTTACACTTAACGAATGGTTCATGGGCAATACAATTTAATTTGCCAGCTTCTTCCCAAAGGCGGTTGATATGATCCATACATAAAAAAAACAACTTAATATTAATTTTGTCATCATAACTGTTATTGAAGTTGTGTTATTTAGGCCATTTGTCATAACGTCACGGTGATCCTTGTAATTCTGAACTTTTGTTTATGTAAAATGCCAGGGTATGGGTTTTAAACTGTTCTGGGTAAAATAATTCAGATTTAAAATTGAGTTTTTACTCAAGACGAGGGTGGGTGCGAAATCATTCCGAGGACCGTTGTTGGACACGGGGTCTGATTTAATCCTTGTTTACATCTCAGCATGCCACGGTCTGGTGAAGCTGAGTTATGCGTTGCTGTAAGGGAACAGGTAAATCACCTGACGAAAGAAGTTTGTGGTGTGGCATGGAAATACACTGACCATATTGTCAGTGGTCATTTGTCTCTCTTTCCGACTTACCAACGGGTGGGGTCATAGTACTTTTACTGACTACCGCTATGCTCTGTCCATGTTCTAAATATTGCCAGACACTACATATTGCCACACGCTAAATATTGCCAGACACTACATATTTCCACACGCTAAATATTGCCTGACACTAAATATTACCGCACACTTTCTATGTCCACTTTCATTAATCAGAGAACTGAAAAACGGAGGCGAGTAAACATGTTACCGATAGAGGACGTTTCGCAATAAGCTTGCTCTTTATCAAATAATGGCAAAAATTTTTTTTTTAAAAAGTCACCTCGAGGCCATTTCTCTCTTTAGCACTTCGTTGAATTTACAAGAGTGAGAGAGATCGCTTGCAATCCTTGGCAAAAACAACATTAAACTCATCTACAAGAAGTCAATCAAATAAACCAGAATTTTCCTCGATTTCCCGAGTTATAGTCGCACTTGTAATCACCCTAATGACGAGTTCAACTCAATTCAGGTCTTTGGTTAGCGTTTGTCTCTGAGCAAGATCCAGACTTTGTTGGGATCTCATGTGGCCGCTTTTCAAATATCACGCACGAGTTATCGCAAGCAGAGAGAATCTTCGTTCACCCTCCATATCGTTTGATAGCAAATAGTGATTAAAATAATGTATGATTCATTCAGATGCGCATTTAAAAGAGATATAATCAATGTGTGATGTAACATTCAACATAAAATTTTATGGCTCTTGATAAAAAAAAAAAAACCGTTTACCAACACGGCCGGTACGTTGCATTTGATATGTTCTCATTTGACGAGTTGGACTTAAAACACTTTTGTCCTGTAACTCAGTGCTTCTTTGGCGGTCGGCGGACCGGTGCCGGCCCGCAGACGTTATCAAGAAAAAACTGAAAAAATAAAATTATTATCGTCCACTGGAACCATTAATACTAGGAACATTGAATGTGTCAATTTTTTTTAGCTATAAGCACATAACATGAAAGAAACATAAAATACATTATATTTAGCTACCTCGTCAGTATATGGAAATTAGTTCACCGGTTCCTGGTGCAATGGGAAAAATTCCTGCCGGTCCGCTGTACTCAAAAGTTTGAGAAGCACTGCTGTAACTGAGTCTGCCTCACCCAGACCCCATGTCCTATAACTGAGTCTGTCTTACCCAGACCCCATGTCCTGAGTCTGTCTTACCCAGACCCCATGTCCTATAACTGAGTCTGTCTTACCCAGACTCCATGTTCCATAACTGAGTCTGTCTTACCCAGATCCCATGTCCTATAATTAAGTCTGTCTTACCCACACCCCATGTCCTATAACTGAGTCTGTATCACCCAGATCCCATGTCCTATAACTGAGTCTGTCTTACCCAGACCCCATGTCCTATAACTGAGTCTGTCTCACCCAGACCCCATGTCCTAACTGAGTCTGTCTCACCCAGACCCCATGTCCTATAACTGAGTCTGTATCACCCAGATCCCATGTCCTATAACTGAGTCTGTCTTACCCAGATCCCATGTCCTATAATTAAGTCTGTCTTACCCAGATCCCATGTCCTATAACTGAGTCTGTCTTACCCAGACCCCATGTCCTATAATTAAGTCTGTCTTACCCAGATCCCATGTCCTATAACTGAGTCTGTCTTACCCAGATCCCATGTCCTATAATTAAGTCTGTCTTACCCAGACTCCATGTTCTATAACTGAGTCTGTATCACCCAGATCCCATGTCCTATAACTGAGTCTGCCTCATCCAGACCCCATGTCCTATAACTGAGTCTGTCTCACCCAGACCCCATGTCCTAACTGAGTCTGTCTCACCCAGACCCCATGTCCTATAACTGAGTCTGTCTCACCCATACCCCATGGACTATATCTGAGTCTGTCTCACCCAGACCCCATGCCCTAACTGAGTCTGTCTCACCCAGTCCCCATGTCCTATAACTGAGTCTGTCTCACCCATACCCCATGTCCTATATCTGAGTCTGTCTCACCCATACCCCATGTCATATAACTGAGTCTGTCTTACCCAGACCCCATGTCCTAAACTGAGTCTGTCTTACCCAGACCCCATGTCCTATAACTGAGTCTGTCTTACCCAGACCCCATGTCCTATAACTGAGTCTGTCTTACCCAGATCCCATGTCCTATAACTAAGTCTGTCTTACCCAGACCCCATGTCCTAACTAGTCTGTCTCACCCAGACCCCATGTCCTATAACTGAGTCTGTATCACCCAGATCCCATGTCCTATAACTGAGTCTGCCTCACCCAGACCCCATGTCCTAACTGAGTCTGTCTCACCCAGACCCCATGTCCTATAACTGAGTCTGCCTCACCCAGACCCCATGTCCTAACTGAGTCTGTCTCACCCATACCCCATGTCCTATAACTGAGTCTGTCTCACCCAGACCCCGTGTCCTATAACTGATTCTGCCTCACCCAGACCCCATGTCCTAACTGAGTCTGTCTCACCCAGACCCCATGTCCTATAACTGAGTCTGCCTCACCCAGACCCCATGTCCTAACTGAGTCTGTCTCATCCAGACCCCATGTCCTATAACTGAGTCTGCCTCACCCAGACCCCATGTCCTAACTGAGTCTGTCTCACCCAGACCCCATGTCCTATAACCGAGTCTGTCTCACCCAGACCCCATGCCCTGAGTCTGTCTCACCCAGACCCCATGTCCTATATCTGAGTCTGTCTCACCCAGTCCCCATGCCCTAACTGAGTCTGTCTCACCCAGACCCCATGTCCTATAACTCAGTCTGTCTCACCCAGACCCCATGTCCTATAACTGAGTCTGTCTCACCCAGACCCCATGTCCTATAACTGAGTCTGTCTCACCCAGACCCTATGTCCTATAACTGAGTCTGTCTCACCCAGACCCCATGTCCTATAACTGAGTCTGTCTCACCCAGACCCCAATGCCCTAACTGAGTCTGTCTCACCCAGACCCCATGTCCTATATCTGAGTCTGTCTCACCCAAACCCCATACCTATAACTGAGTCTGTCTCACCCAGACCCCAATGCCCTAACTGAGTCTGTCTCACCCAGACCCCATGTCCTATATCTGAGTCTGTCTCACCCAAACCCCATTCCTATAACTGAGTCTGTCTCACCCAGTTCCCATGTCCTAACTGAGTCTGTCTCACCCAGTTCCCATGTCCTAACTGAGGTTGTCTCACCCAGTTCCCATGTCCTAACTGAGTCTGTCTCACCCAAACCCCATACCTATAACTGAGTCTGTCTCACCCAGTTCCCATTTCCTAACTGAGTCTGTCTCACCCAGACCCCATGTCCTATATGTGAGTGTGGCTACGGGTTTGAATGCTTAGCTCGACCGATCATCACACACTTTGAGCTATAGCCTATAGGACACTCAAATTGGTGGGTGCATCTCAAAAAACAGTCACAAGTTATGTTTCACTGCGCTCAATTTCCCATGTCAAGGGCTATGGAAATTTTGCTATTGCTTAACACAAGGGCACATGTCATGATAGATGAACATATCTAACGAGACATTGTCAAGCAAGAAATATTTTACCTTATTGCTAAAAAAAAAAAAAAAGAAGAAGAAGAAGAATTAATGAATTCAAGACCAGTTATTTATTCAAGTTTATTAAAAATTTTAGGCTTGAAGTTACCCTGTTCTAAAATAATATAATCAATTCGAACGTTGCTTACCACTGTCATAAGTAATGCAAGGTATTAAAGTAGCTTCTCTAAAATTAAGTTAATGAAACATTAGCTACGATCAATGATGAATACACCAAGATTGACTAATGGTAGTAATCAATAGCTATTTTCGATACTGAGCGTGGCATGGCTGACAACATTGATACATGAAAGGTTGTGCCACGAGGAAGAACAGAAAACTTCAATTTTTTTCAAGAAATGAAAGCTTTTCTTTGTATTTCTAACAGGATTATGTATAACGTCCTTATTATTATTTGCTAGGGCTTCGGAAATTAACGATTAATTTCTCGATTAATAGTTAACAAATTTTAACGAGTAAATTATTTTTAACGATTAATTTACCCATTATTTACAAATTATTGGAAGTCAGAAATTACAAATTTAAAAAAAAATAGCGACCGATAAATAATAAATTTCCTGACGATTACATGAACATTTTGGTTTGAAACTATTGTCTGGCGGTTATGTTCAAAATGTCGATAAAGTCTTCCTACCATGGTTCTGACACTTCGCCTACTTATCAAATAAATGAAAAGCGTATTAAGCTAATGACAGTAACGGAGTTTGACTCAGAGACAGAAAATGACGACAGCTCTTCTCATGAATTACTGCGTTACAAAATGGAGATGAAATTTCCTGAATCCATTAACCCTCTACCATGGTGGAAACTTCATGAACACCATATCCAATAATGTCATTCCTTGCCAAGGCCGTTTTGTGCATACCAGTTACCTCAGTTCCCTGTGAAGGATTGTTCAGCTCGGCTCGTTATATGGTCAATTAGACCTGCTCTATCACTTGAACCAAATAACGTCAACACACTTGTCTTTTTGCGTAGTTGGTTTTAAGATGACATATAAAGGAGACATTCCAGTGTTATTTAGATTTTCAACAAGAACGTTTTATAAGCTTAACTTACGACATCAATTTTAATTTTTGGCCTTAACGGAAATGAACGATTAATTAATCGTTTATTGTTCTTAAGGTTAACTAGTAAATTTAAATTAATCGTTAACAGCCCTATAATTTTCCAATAAAAACAATTTTTGAATAGCAATAACATAGCTTTTTGTGTATTTTTTTTTTGGGGGGGGGGGGGTTGGGCTGCGAATTTGGGTTCCGCCCCGGTCAGCACATACCAAAGCCACGCTGCTGCACCTGGTGCGGTCCGCACCATTAGTGACGCCACTGCCTCTGATGTTCGAACATAAGATAACACTATCATTGAGCAAATAGTTCCGCAGGTTTGTTAGGCAGAATGATTCTAGACATAACTGTCTTTCTAAAAGTGTAATTGATAAAACTATTCATAGGAATGACCGGCCACATTCCCGTAAGTTTTATCTCTTACAGCGCTGCAAGGAATAGGTCTAGTTCAGTGGGTCTCAAACATGCGGCCCGCATGCAACCCTCCAAGAGGATTTTCTTGGTCCGCCAGTAAGCTTACAAAAAATGTCCTGTTGGTAAAATTCAGACCCAAACTAAATATAGGCCTACACTTCACATTTTATTGTTCATTTTATAAAGGTTAAAAAAAAACAACAATTAATGAAAATAAAAACTGACATAAACCAGAAGTCTACGGTCTGATTGCTGAGGCGGGATGGGGAGGGTGTGGCACTTGACACATCTCTTAAGAGATAGACTGTCACATGCCTTCATCCCAGTTTGAGCCCCGCTGGTCTAAGAATGTCACATGCCTTCATCCTAGTTTAAGACCCGCTGGTCTAAGAATGTCACATGCCTTCATCCTAGTTTAAGACCCGCTGGTCTAAGTATATCACATGCCTTCATCCTAGTTTAAGACCCGCTGGTCTAAGAATGTCACATGCCTTCATCCAAGTCTGAGCGCCGCTGGTCTAAGAATGTCACATGCCTTCATCCTAGTTTAAGACCCGCTGGTCTAAGAATGGCACATGCCTTCATCCTAGTTTGAGCCCGCTGGTCTAAGAATGTCACATGCCTTCATCCTAGTTTGAGCCCGCTGGTCTAAGAATGTCACACGCCTTCATCACAGTTTGAGCCCACTGGTCTAAGAATGTCACATGCCTTCATCCTAGTTTGAGCCCACTGGTTTAAGAATGTCACATGTCTTCATCCTAGTTTGAGCCCACTGGTCTAAGAATGTCACATGCCTTCATCC
>MUZC01001018.1:57759-68559 GCA_002072015.1 Radix auricularia
CACATGCCTTCATCCCAGTTTGAGCCCGCTGGTCTAAGAATGGCACATGCCTTCATCCTAGTTTGAGCCCACTGGTCTAAGAATGTCACATGCCTTCATCCTAGTTTGAGCCCGCTGGTCTAAGAATGTCACATGCCTTCATCCTAGTTTGAGCCCACTGGTCTAAGAATGTCACATGCTTTCATCCTAGTTTAAGCCCCGCTGGTCTAGTTGCAGTTGATCCGTTCCATACGATCTAGAAATGTAAGAAATGTTTTGTTCAATGGTTGTTCCCGATCACTCAAGCGGCAGGTAATCTGTAAATAGTAGACAGCAGACATGGGTTGCACAAATTTAAACACTCTAGAAATTTAATGCGTTTGCTTGGTCGATGTCCGGATGTTCAATTATATAGTTTGTATCTTGTCTAATCGATATTTTCTACCATTGAGGCAATTATTTCCCTCTCTTTGCCAGTATCTGCCGCTTGTTGTTGTTCTTACGTTTCGACAATTATCGTAACGTTTACCCATAATTTTAGTGTGCTGCCTTGACAAGAGAAATAGTAGAGGACATTTTTATGGTTTTGTGGGGAAGAAATTATTCAGGCGGCTTATAAGGGAATAACTGACTTAGACGGTTGATATGGGAAGAACTGACTTAGACGGTTGATATGGGAAGAACTGACTTAGTTGGTTGATATGGGAAGAACTGACTTAGTTGGTTGATATGGGAAGAACTGACTTAGATGGTTGATATGGGAATAACTGACTTAGATGGTTGATATGGGAATGACTGACTTAGATTTTTGATTACTGGAAGAACTTACTAATATGTGTTACGCTCGCAAGTGCACGTGACTTACTAGAAATATTAAAATAATGACGAAGGGGCTCGTTAACCCGGAAATAACACAAAAGGAAATATAAAACACAGTAACTGATCGTACAATACTGAATTTAATAATAATAAATAATAACAAGTAACAACGCGACACCTGTGGTTAGAAGTAAGTAATCTAATTTAATAACTGCTAACTTACCCCCCCCCCCCCCCCGTAAAAATAAAAGTTTTTGAGTATAATTCTTTTATATTAAGTATTTATTATGTTTAATATAATATGCACCGCGCGACAAACTAGCGTAAACATTTACAGATCGGGAGAATATTATAAACGGATGTTCAATATAATATGCACCGCGCGTTCAATATAATGCACGTAATTTTTGTTAATACTATAAACAGGTCATGATGCCGTAGTATTTATTCGAAGCGACTGTCCATCGACACCATTGCATATCAACAATCTGGTTAAAAAATATGTTCGAAATTTTTCTTGTGCATATAAAAATTCTTTATTTTCTCCTGCTTACGTATTTTTTTTTCCTTTTCAACTATGTTCAATTATTTCAACTTCTATGTCTCTGGCGAGTTCCCGTATCCCAGTTCCTTGCTTGCTTTTTGCAATGGGCCCTTAGCACAATCTTCAGCGTTTGAAGAAATCTTTCAAGCTATCCCAGTGACTCGGAATTACACGCACTTGACAGGCAGTGTTGATTTCCCAGTTGGTCCATGACTTGTTTAGAGAGTCTTGCCTTGAAGTTAGTTCCCTGGTCAAGCGGAAGCACCTTGGGCAGACCCTAACATAGTGAAGAACTGTATTAATGCCTTTTATGACAATTGAAGTCTTAACGTTTCAGAGAGGTATAGTTTCAGGGAAAAACTTGATTTGTGACCTGACTTCGTTTTTAGGCAGTGGTCCAATGCTATCCTTGATGACGCTGCCAAACGGCTTTTTGAGTTTTGAAATAGGTTAAAGAGGAGCTGCTGGGAATCTTTAGATACGATTTCCCTACTACAGGATTTTTTCATCAGCATATCGTTGTGCATATAATAGCTTGTGGGTAACATTTCAGCTTGTTTCCAATTCACTGAATCCTCTCTAAATGTTTGCGATTTCAGGACTTTCTGTCCTTTAACTTCAATCATTTGTAGCCGTGTTGGCGTCTTTCGATACTCTGTCTCTTCATTAAGAATCTTAGAGAAAGTCGTTCCCAAATCTACTTCAAGGTTGACTTTCTTGTGTTTATTATTATTATTATTATTTTGGCTTTGTGTCTTGTCGAAATAACTTTGAACTCATGGCTCGGGTTTGTGATTGGTGATCATTTTTAATTATGTTCAGGAAGGAGATGGATTATACCTGTAGGAAACTCCACTGGTCCAATGGATTATAACTAGGACACCACATTGGTCCAATGGATTACACAGGACACCACATTGGTCCAATGGATTATAACTAGGACACCACATTGGTCCAATGGATTATAACTAGGACACCACATTGGTCCAATGGATTACACAGGACACCACATTGGTCCAATGGATTACACAGGACACCACACTGGTCCAATGGATTACACAGGACACCACACTGGTAAAAATCATTACACAGGACACCACACTGATCCAATGGATTACACTGGACACCACACTGATCCAATGGATTACATTGGACACCCCACTGGTCCAATGGATTATAACTAGGACATCACATTGGTCCAATCGATTACATTGATTACACAGGACACCACATTGGTCCAATGGATTATAACTAGGACACCACATTGGTCCAATGGATTACACAGGACACCACATTGGTCCAATGGATTACACATGACACCACACTGGTCCAATGGATTACACTGGACACCCCGCTGGTCCAATGGATTATAACTAGGACACCACATTGGTCCAATGGATTATAACTAGGACACCACTTTGGTCCAATGGATTACATTGATTACACAGGACACCACAGTGGTCCAATGGATTACACTGGACACCCCACTGGTCCAATGGATTATAACTAGGACACCACATTGGTCAAATGGATTACACAGGACACCACACTGATCCAATAGATTACACAGGACACCATACTGGTCCAATGGATTACACAGGGCACCACACTGATCCAATGGATTACACAGGACAATACATTGGTCAAATGGATTACACAGGACACCACACTGATCCAATGGATTATATTTGTAGAACACCACATTAGTCCAATAGATAACACAGTCACCACACTGTTCCAATGGATACACGTAATAAGAAACCACACTTATCCGATATATCCCAAAGAATGGGACACCACCCTCATCCAATGGATTAATTGAAAAGCCTAAAAAAAATGACAACAAAAACCCTCGTGAGCCAACGGGATAAATATGACGTCATCTACAAATCTTTTCTTAGATCCTGAGTCTAACCACGATTTATTCTCAAGCTTTTTATTTCCCCATCTCTCCCGCCACTGCAATAAGTTTTAATTCGTCCGGCCTAGTTTGTCATGTGAATGAAATGCCAATAACCTGACTGTAGTTCAGTTGTTTCCAACATTGTTTTGCACCATGCTCCGCCAAAGCCGTAAAAAAAAAAAAAAAATTAATAATAATAAAATAAATCGTAGGCTATCTTTCACGTTTATCAGTTACATCATTTTTTATATGAGAAAATCGCGTTGATCACTGAAGAATCTTAAATGCAAGGTTTTATGAAGTTATCTCTGGGAAATTGGTGAGAAAACATACACGGGGGAACTGACATTCAAGTTGGGAATAATTTTAATGTATTGTTTCTTAATGTTTTTAAAGAGTTAGTAATATTATTTAAAAATGTTGTGAGATATTAAGTGCTAGATGTTTGCTGTCGATGTATTTTATTTTAAAATCTTTAATGTTAAATCGTAGCGTCCGCTTGTCGCGAATCTTTGGATTGATTTTTAACCCACTTCCCGGTATCCTATCGAGCTGAAATTTTACAGACAGACGCGTGGCGACGATAAAAATTATATTAAAAAAATTCACATCGATCAAATGTACTGTAATTATATTTTTGATGATTTTTATATTATCTCTTTATATCTCTATGTACCACGAACATGTTTATGCTAGTCTTTCGCGCGCAACGTCTTATATTGAACATACTTCATTTTTTACTTTTGTTTTTTCCGCGGGAGGCATCACGTGTGATGATTTAGTTTTCTAAATTTAATATTCAAATTGTATCAAAAAGTTTTGTGTGTCATATTTACTATCTACTATCTAGCACATTCATCACTCAAGTACCGTTGGCGGACCGGATAAAAAGGTGTCGCGGACCGGATATGGGCCCCGGGCCGTGGTTTGATGACCCCCGCTGTGGGGCGTGGGTTCCACATTGCCATAGATGAAGTGGTTTCCACATTTTCCAACGGTGGATGGCTACAGCAGCAAGTCTATAAGTCGTTTAATGCAAACAGTCAATTTTAAAGCAACAATTGTGTTTTCATTATTTTGACCAACTTCAAACAAGCATTGTCGTTCCCTAACAGGTGGCGAGAGATATTTTAAAACTGTAACCTTATGTTAATTTCATGTGCGAGCAGCATCTACATCTTAAGTGTGGATTTCGGGGGGGGGGGGGTTGCATTGGCAAATGACTTGTTCGGGATTTGGTCATTTGTTGGCGGTCAAAGCTTTCATTATCATTGGCGGTTTCATTTGAACACACCAAAGGTCGTCTGGGGGGCCGAAAGGGAGTCTACTTTGACGAAAAGGCAGTTCGTCCGAAGTGGCTTGGTCGTTGAATATAGTTCTAGATGTATCGGTCAATCACAGAGGTCAGATAATTGGGTCAGTCAAAGTGGTCAGATGGTTGGGACAGTCGCAATGGTCAGACGGTTGGGTCAGTCACAATGGTAAGAAGGTTGGGATTTAATAAGTATAGATACATATTAAGAAAACTAATGAAAAAAGCTTTTCCAGTGACTTTGCTTTAAAATGGCAGTATTATAACTTGTCTTACTAAATGAAGAAAAAATAGAATTCGGGAGAAAACAACTTCCCGACACCACCC
The DNA here is from genome assembly GCA_002072015.1 of Radix auricularia. Taxonomy (NCBI): domain Eukaryota; kingdom Metazoa; phylum Mollusca; class Gastropoda; family Lymnaeidae; genus Radix; species Radix auricularia. The sequence goes on from MUZC01001018.1 coordinate 62,644, forward strand.
TGTGGTGAAACTTTTTCAATCTGTTCCAGACCCACTTATCTATTTCAAGTGGTGGGTTCAAAAATATTGATAAACACATCTTAACACACAAAATAAAACTGCTGCTCAATTTAAAGTAGTAACAAGTTAATCTACAAATTTGTCTGATTTCTTTGTTATGGAATAGGCAATCGAGTTTCAGTTATGAGATCGAATTTTTAGTTTACAAATTTCTTATTGGAGTAAATAACTGTTTAGCCAATACCTACCTTTTAAACACTAAAGTCAAAGAAATGTTTCAAGAAACATTAAAATGAAACAAGTTTTTTTCTTTTGGTTTAAAAGGCAAGCGTGAAAGCTGATACTCTTACATACTAAAAATTACTTGTAATTTATCTAAAATCAATTGCCAAAGAGCCGTTGTACAAGTGCAAAAATGGCCACTAGGGAATTGTGGGAAAACTGAACACTTGACAGCCTCTTTTCATATGTAAAAACAAATGGATACTCTGTTGTATGTATAACTGTATGTTATGTAAACATTTCCAGTAACTTTTTTCTCAATATCAGTGGTGTTCAGTAGACTTTTAAAAGACAATAGTTTAATATCTATTTAGTATGTAGTGTCCCTCCCGGGTACCAGCAACTCCGCGACCCAACCCCTTCCTACACAGATTTGTTTTAAATCTTGGCAAAAAATCCTGAAATCTAACTAGAATTTTTCTCTAAGCGATTTACACAACCCCCTTTAAAACGGGTGTAAAAAGAAACTGGTTGGTTCGTCGGCATAGCCACTGTTTATGACTCTCGGCTTACGGGCGTAACTATACCCACTCTCCCCTGGAACAAGCTAAGCCAAACTACTAAACTATCTCCCACTGTGCGACAAGGAGTAGGGAGGTGGGCCGGTGGTCGGTGCTCCTGACTTCTGGCTAGTTTTCAGCATTTGTGCTTTTGAACCATAACGCACTGTAATTTGTATCTTATTGTAAATACCCTCTCGCCTGGCTTTCTCGGCTTTTTATATAAGTACGGCGTGATCTGCTCTCTGGTAGCGTCAACATTATTGTATTGGGTGTCCTGTTTATGTGTGGATAGGGGGAGGGTGGAGTCGCCGGCACGGCCGAGTTGCTGTATTATTCCAGGCAGATATGGTGAGATCTCTTAAGGACTAGCCCAAAGATAAGTTTAGTCAACTTTAATTTTAGCCACATGTCCTACACGTCGGATATTTAATAGACACCCAAACGACGGGACTAGATTTTAAAAATCAAATATTCATGCACCAGCGCTTGTGCTATCGAACTTACCAGGTCAGTATTTTGACAAATAATTTTAAAGTATACAAGTTTACCGAAATTTTGGGGGGCGAAAAAAGGGAAATAAAGTTTGAAATTTTTTAAAGTTATTACCAGAAAGCTGTAAGCACATCCATAAATCAGGAGTTAAGACACTTAGTATGGAGCTTCCGTTCTATTATGTTATTATACGTTTTTTTCACACCAGAAAATCCAATTACATAAACAACAACGTCAATGTGACTAATATCTATCGATAGTGAAATATTGTCCTTTTTTCCGCTTCGTTGGTTACATCTTCATCAACTCTCGTTTTTGGTCATTGGTTACTGGTGAAATAAAAACAAAGTATTAATCGAACTAGCTGCATGTCGGACTCTCATGTGTAGCTTCAGTGGCACTGGTTTTATGATAAATTACCTTTGGATGGCACTGGCAGTAAGGTATGTTTCCGTGTGATTGGTCTTGTTGTGTAATGGAATGGTAGGAAGTGACCATTGGATGGTCCTGAATGTATGATCAGTGAACCTAGAATAACACGTCACACTTTATGCCGTGGATTTCTCTGAAGTAACTCATGGAAGGCACTGGTTGTATTATTGGACTGAGCTGTTTGTATGATGGACAGCTTCGAAGTGACCTTTTGGAAAACTGTGGCGATATTAGATATTGACAATTTAAGACGCCTGGGGGGTGGTGGTATTTCTTTATATATTGACGAGTTATGACACCTGGTATATTTCATAAGTTATTGACGAGTTAAAACAGCTGGGATATTTCATTAGATATTGACGATTTAAAATACCTGGGATATTTCATTAGATATTGACGATTTAAGACACCTGGGATATTTCATTAGATATTGGCGAGTTAAAACACCTGGGATATTTCATTAGATATTGACGATTTAAGACACCTGGGATATTTCATTAGATATTGGCGAGTTAAGACACCTGGGATATTTCATCACATATTGACAACTTAAGACACCTGGAATATTTCATAAGATATTGATCGTCTAAGACATTTTCACTTTTTAGTGTGACGAGCTTGTGATGTAATTGTTCTGTATATAGGATTACATTGTGTTCACTACAGACAGTCACACAGGCTTGTGCCATCTACCGGATAAAGAAACATTTGACCATAGAGACATTACATGTCCTCAATGAGTTTTATTTCCTATTTTGACTGATCTGTTGTTCAAAATGTAATATTCTACAATCGTCGTGTTTAGGGCTGGCATAATTTGAAATAACGTAGCTTTATATGGGGACTGTATCCGCCAATCAATCCTTGGACGGCTCGAATGCACTTATGTGAAAGTTATTCCCAGTGTTTTCATCTCCAGAAACAGTCTTAAGGTTAAAAAAAAATCCGGGTGGGTATATGTATAACACTTCAATAAAAAAAAAAGTATACCCTGGGGGAATCATCTGGCACACATTGAACCAGTTATTGAATCATTGGTTGCGAAATAGGTCTACACAATACCACACATTGAATGTCTTAAGGGGTTAAGTGAGCACCCATTGCTAAATATTCTTTGTATATGGTGATCTAGTTATTTTCTCTTTAGCTATAATTATATCTGAACACACATAATAAAAATATGGGTAAACAAGGATTACTCAGTCCGCACCGCCATTATCGGCGGCCATCTTGTTGCTAAGGCACGTGACCGCCGTGACTTTCGGAAAAGTAGTGCGAGCCCCGTGAAATCAGAGGGGTAGGGGAATCAGGGATTCTAAAATTGCGCAGTTTTTTTTAGCTACCGGCAAATTAAAAAAAAAAAAATTCACGGGGCTCGCATTACTTTTCCGGCGGTGACGTGCCATAGCAACAAGATGGCCGAAGGATTGGGGGACATTCTAATATTTTAAGGAGTATTTTTTTAGCGTTTTACATAAAAGCAAAATAGTTGTAAAAATGAAGAAAACAATGGGTACTCACCGATCAGGCATCGGAATCACAACAAAGGGGGATACACTTTTTAAATCCTTTTAGAAATTCACGCATTAGATCACTGCTGCCACTATTAAAATTCTATAGCTATACCTAACCCAAACCCTAAAATTAAAATCTTCAATTTTTTGAAATTAATAACTAAACCTAACCTAAGAACTGTCTTGGACCGTCGAGATGAGGTTCTGAATGATTGCTGGGACCCTCGAGATGAGGTTCTGAATGATTGCTGGGACCCTCGAGATGAGGTTCTGAATGATGGCTGGGACCTCAATATTCCGAAAATTCTAAAGCTATACCTAACCCAAACCCTAAAATCTTCAATTTTCCGAAAATTCTAACAAAAAATGGCTACTTACTAATGGAAACGACATGGTCAAAAAAAGCCCGCAAGGTAATTAGCAGCACTCCTTTTCTAAATGAGCACAGCAAATAGTTCTTAGAATATACTCATTTATACTTGGGAAAAGAGAGCCCCCCCTTTCTCGCGGCGCATGAATACAAATCCAATAATGATACTAAACAAATTATTTACATTTTACAGCAAGGGGAGGTAATAAATAATTAAGAAACCAACAAAATTCAAGGGAAGCAACTATCTTTCATAGCAACCGGAAGAGACGCGACGCTGCGGTCGGACTTATACGTTTTAGCCAAAATGGGTGTGAAACATTTTAGGGGGATAAAAGACAAGGACATTGTTCACCCACAGATCAAACTTTAGGTTTGCTTTTGTCTTGTGGTGGAGAATGATTTCTGCCCCCTCCCCCTTTAACTTGAAATTCCTTAAAGCTTTCCAAAAAATGTCGCCCCTTAATTTAAAAAGAAAATTGCCCTGTTTCTACTCTACTGCATGTATTGGTGTATTACCTTAATTTTGACATTTCAGTATTACTTTTTTTTTCTTAAAAAATATATATTTCGTGTATTCCATGTTGCGTAATGTTGCGTTTATATTCCCCGCTCGAAGTTTTTAATAATTCACTTATTCACTGACAATATGGCATATTGAGTAGTAGTTAAGCTCTCTCATCACAGAGTCAGTATAGAAAACAACTTTAGACAATTTAGCAATGAGTTTATATTGAAATATATTGCTTTTGATTTTTTAAAAAAAAGTAATTTAAACCAGTCCTGATTTCTAAGCAGATTTATTTATCATTAATTTGGCTTTAAGATTTTTCAAGTGGCCAGGTCTGACAGTGGTAATATCTTTACCGCTTAATATATAAATAAACAAATGATTATTGTTAAGGGCACAATTCAATTTATAGTTTTCAGTCTGCTGGTTTCTAAAAAATCGATAGGAACTAATGAAGATGCTAACTCTGACGAGTCCACTTCTTTAAAAGTTAACAGGATGTCAATACATTCACCACAAAAGTAGACGAATCAGTCGGCTAACCTATTCTCGAGTCCTCGGCAACTCAACTGAAACTGAAACAAGTAGTAAGTAGAGTAGATTCGTAGTGAGTAATGGCAATGGCAATGGAAAAGTAACGAAAAATGAGATTACTCCTCAAATTGCAGTTGCTATACTTTAACTGAAAATAAAATATTTAAGAGTCTCAAACACACCTTGACGGGGTAGAACGGTATTTTTTTAAAATATACTATATAGTATATTATATAGTATAGTATTATAGGCATATTCATATAATATTTATTATATAGGATATAGATTAATAGTATAGTATAATAGATTTATAGAATAGATAGTAGTAATAATTAGTAAAGAATTCAAGAAGCTTAACTTAACTTAAGGATTAAGGTGTTGAGTATTTATTGTTCATGTAATTAACAATTCGGAGTGTCTACTGCTACGACAAAGTAACGGCAGACAACCCGCGCGGATGTGGCTGGTGCTACGACATGTCGTAACGCCAGCAACATCCGCCCGGGTTGTCTGCCGTTACGACAAGTTACGACATGTCGTAAACAATTTTCTGTATTTCAATTATGCCATTACTAATACTTAAATACTGAACTAAAGTTCTCATAATGAAATATCATGATCACTAGATAAGCTTATTAATGAATTTTAAAGGTTTAAAAGAGAATCTAGATTGAGCCATTAAATGAAAAACAGTTATAATTTTAACAAATTACTCTTTCTCATCAGCTTCGCTAGATCAAGTGATAGTCCGGTTGCTCTGCAATGATATGACACTAGTGATAGCGGGATCGAATCCCGCCGCCGTCATGTTTTTTTTAAATAAAAAATTTCATTTATTATTTTTAAAAAAAACAACATCATAATGAGTATGCTAATAATTTTTGTTATTATTCTGAAAAGCAGATACGTTGACTAAATCTGTTAAAATAAAAAATATTTAGATTTTAGACTAGTCGTAACACTAGCCAATCCACATATGCTTGGCTAGCGTTACGACAACCGGTCAGGTCGTCTGCTGCTACGACAGTCGTAAAAATGTGTTATGTGCTTACTTACAGTTACGACTAAAACTGTATTTAATTATGCTAATATTATTTTTTTCTTTTTGATTCGCGAGTTGACTCTCAGTCGGCATCACCAACGAAAAAGGTGAGGCAAGAGTTTATAAAATGACTATAATCCATCACTGTTACTGTTACTAAATTTGTTTGAAAGATATTTTTGAAAAATTCTCTGAATTGAAGGCATCGCGAAAAAGTGCTGAACACAAGCGGGGGG
>MUZC01001018.1:72734-102598 GCA_002072015.1 Radix auricularia
TCCTTCCCACTCCACCAACCTCCTTCCCACTCCACCCACTTCCACCCCAGTCCAATCACTTCCACACCCTCCACCCTCTTCAACACCTTCCAACCACTTCCACCCCACATCGACCCACTTCCTCCACACCCCCACCAACTTCCACTCCCACCCAGTTCCACCACCCCAATAACTTCCACTCTAACTACTTCCACCCCACCCACTAACACCAACCAACCACTTCCACCCCCCATTCATTGACGCCAGCACAATGCACACACTTCTTCTTTCACTCTTTATAAGTCATGCTTTTTCTATTGGTCATGGTTTAACGCACAGACCTTTTAATGCCGTTTTTTTTTAAAAAAGACCATTCAATGCCAATGGTTTATTAACCATTCATGCCCTAACATGAGATCTCCCGTGTACTACTGCCAAAAAAAACAACAAGTCAACTTGTTGACAAGAAACTACTTGTACTAAAGTGTTCCGCCTAATAAATGGCTGTTTTTCATACTGTAGAGATTGAATAGTTTAAAACCCCGAGTTCTATTTCTAACCTCTGTCCCAGAAAGCTCAAATTCACATTTCTAAACCTGCCTGTTATAGTATAGCTTGCCATACAATGGCAAAGTCTGTACATGAACTTCCCATGAATTTGACAACACATGCTTGAAAGTAATCCCATCTATAAAAATCTATTGGAGCCTAGTTACCCTCAGTAGTTTACTTCACATTCTATGCCCACTATCCCACATTTTTGTTTTTAACATCTTATTTAAAATAAACTATTTCTTTACAACTAAAACTATTACTTGTACTATTGACATTTTAAAAAGAAATCTCAGTGAGGGCATTTTTAAGATCTAATATTTATACATCAAAACCATTTCATCATTCTTTCATATATTTTTCCAAAATATTAATGCAGCCTTAACAATATTTAACTTTAATTAAAATATTGTAATCAAGTGAACACTTACAAAAACCCACCAAAACTCTAGTTTTTTATTAGTGCTTACTAAAAGGAGAGAGAGACGTAAGATTATTCTGAGTACCAAATTCTAAAAATATAGATTTATTTAGTGAGCAGTGTTATGACTTCATGACAATGTCCTGTATTTTACACTAGACATCAAACTATTTAACTAAACTATCAATACAGGCTTGAAACATATGGAACTCATTTAAACTCAACATTTTAAATTTTGTCTCTTAATAAATAATTATCTCCATGAATGAAGCCATAAGGTGGTGATGGATTCTATAGAGCTTGATCAATTGAAAATATTTCGTTTTTTGCCTCTGTTCCTTACCTTAACATTTAATTATTCACCCATTCAGTTTTATCTGTAAGCTGTATTTTATTTTTGACCCTTAGGACCTCCAGGGTACGATGATATATACAGTATTTAAACAATTTTACCTTTTATCTTGAAATCTTCTAGTCATGACCTTATTGTCTTATTCTTATTCTGCTTTGAGCTGTTTGATCCCTAATGATTATCTTAATTTTCCCCACAGATCCAAGATGTGATGGCTACCCATTGCTGGATTCTCCTGATAAAATGTTTATCCTCATAGGGCTCTACCTTGTGGCAGTATGGCAAGGACCAAAGTGGATGGTCCCTTACAAACCATGGGACTTAAAGAATACTATCATTGTGTACAATTTTGCCATGGTGATTCTTTCTTCTTACATCTCATTGGCTGTAAGTCATTCTTATTTTAATCAATCCAAATATAATTTAGTAATGTACATATCAATAACATTTAAATGCTATAACATTAAAGGCAATCTCTGTTTAATGTAAAATTGTACATCTAAACAATAACTTAATTTAAAGCACTGATGTGACTTATTTTAGTGACATAATTTATTATTAAAATTAAAAAGTTGGTATCCTATTTTCATTTTAGATCACTAAGAAACCTTGACTAAATTCTTTTGAGAAAATTATTTGGCTCTTCCCCACACACATACTTTTTATTATCCAATGCTAAATAAAAACCTCAAAAGTTTTCAAACAGTATCACATCCGCCTAATGTAACTACTGTCATGAGAAAGTTTTTTCTCACCTTATTTTGATCTGTCCTCTTGGTAATAAACAGACAACAAAAATAGTCCACAATGGCAAAACAATGATTTTTGATGCTTTGATGTAGTAAGTTTTTATTGGCTGATATGTGCCATGAAATATGAGACAGCGCATTGGAAGGGAACAATTATTAGTTTTTCAAGATCGTCAGGCTAATTTATTGCACACTTTTAATTAAGTAAATGAATTTAACAGAGAAAGAAAACTTGAAACAAATCTTAAATATTGTGATAACTATCTTTGATAGTCATCTCTCTCTGTATTAATCATGTATGACTTCTGTTCTCAGTCCTTATATGGTATCTACCGTGCCGGAGGCTACTCCATTTTCTGTGATGGAATGGACAAATATCAATTTAATGATGACAGTGGTCTGGTAAGGAGTTGAATTACTTCTTTATATCTACATTACACGTACTCAATTTTCATCCCCCTCAAGCACTCACTAAACAGACACATCTTCATTTTAAACTAGGGCTGCGGAAATTATCGATTAATTTCTCGATTAATCGGTAAAAAGTTTTATCGATTAAAATTATTTTAATCGATAAACTAACAATTTAAATTGTGGTACATACTTACAATAACTGTACCGATTTATTAATTAATAATTAATAATAGTTTGCTTTTTTTTACGTACAAACTTCTCCATTCAAAAAATATATTTTTAAAGTGTAAACTTTAAAATAAGCTTTTTTATAATGAATTGATATAAAAATTAATCAATGTTTTTACTTCATTAACAATAGCAAAATTTAAATTTAATGACATTATATTGAACTACGTATATTTAAATCAAAACATGTCAATTGCCTGTTTTTGTTACTTCCCTTGAAATTTTCAGTTAAATGAAGTCATACATCTTATTATTATCTTTAATCAAAATTATCGATTAATTATTCGGTAATTCTTCAAAAGTTAACAATTAAATTAAAATTAATCGATAACAGCTCTATTTTTTACAGACATTTTAATAAAAATTTCAGTGTTACATTTCAGGCATATTTATATATGTATATAATGTTATGTTTAAATACCATTGTCAGAATGTAAAATATGGTAGTAGTTGCACGAAAGGAGACTTTTAATGCATTTTTACCTAAAAACCTAAATACGAGAGATGTTATATGCAAAAAGAATAATAGATATTTTGAAAATATCTTTTAAGGAAAAAAATAATTTTTCTTCATTTTTGTAGGTTTGATCATTTCAAATAAAAAGTTTTTTTATTCCATCTCTTTTTTGTTTCAGAAATATTATGTAAGTAACTAATTAAATATTTTTTCGAAATTTTATTTTACTGCCATTAAATAATAGACTTAATGCTTAATAATTTGCTATGATTTCATTAAATTCCTGATATTCTTATAAGATTGAAGTATTTTATGGGCCAAAAGATTTGTTTTGTTTTCATATTTTAAAATTAAACTTTTTCCATTATGAAAGGTATACAAAACTATATCGCTGTTTACAGTCACAAGACATTTTGATGCCTTTATTTTTGGACTCTAATAAAGTCATTAAAATTTTTCTAGCTAAACAATGACTTAGGAGGAATTCAAATATTTAGTTTAAAAAATGTTTAAAATTTGTACTCCTTAGTATGTGTCAGTTGGCTGGTTGTTCTTCATATCTAAGCTGATTGAGTTTCTTGACACAGTAAGTTTTCAGCACACAGAAACTGTTAAATGTTTTTGTGTGTGCTGTTTTTAATTGATTTTTGTACGTAATGATTAAAAATAGTAAATAATAAAAGATTATTATAATTATACACTATTTTTATTTCTACTGTTTTCATATTTTATTTATTATGTGGTGAAAGGGGTACATTTTAAAAATACATAAACTTAAGTAATAATGGGAAATCTTTTAAATATAACTTATCATTTGCTAAAAAGAATCGTGCATTGAGCAAATGTCTTTTATCTGGGGAGGCTTTGTAAAAATAAAACACCTGCTTTACATTAAAAGCATTTTCATTCTCTTAAATATAGTTTGAAAAGGAATATGACTATTCTATGCAAGCCAGAAAATAAAATGAGGACTACAACGTATTCAGTGGAGATATAATTTATGGAAGCAGTCTGTCACATCTTTTGTAGATTACAGTTATGTGAAAATAGGATGGTGTCTATTTACTAGACTCAAGAATGGCTTATTTATTTAGCCTGGGGACAGACTTTTCTACTGTAAATAAAACAGCTACCATTCACAAGATGCCATCAGTTTGGAAGTCCTCCTTGAATTTTTCAGATATTTTTTGTACTTCGCAAGAAAAACAGTCAGATAACATTTCTGCATGTGTATCATCACGCCACAATGACTGTGTTTACATGGCTGGGGGTCAAATTTCTGCCAGGTGGAACAAGTAAGTTTAAAGTCTGTTTAAATGGTCTAAATGCTTTCCGGATACAAATCTATGGTGAATATTTTCTCTTAACCAACAATAACGTCACCATTTATTATAATTGCATTTTTTGTACTCTTAGTTAAAAAAAGGTATCTCATTACTAAATTGTACTAAATGTAGATTGATTAATGTACACTTAGTTAAAAAAAGGTATCTCATTACTAAATTGTACTAAATGTAGATGGATTAAAAATATCAACTGCTAAGAAAGAAAATATTACCCCTAAATTGTCATTTAGTATTGGTATCATGACTCTCAAATAACTGAATAATTCTGGACATATTATATAGGCATGTATAGCATCGGGCTCCTCTTTAGCTGTGATTTTTGTTTTTTGGACTGTGTAATTCATGTTATTTCTGAAATCGGGGTGTTTGTTATGGATCCCTGTTTCGGGCAAGCTACAATTTTCATTTCTGAAAATGTTAGATTGTTGGTATTTTGGCTGTTTATCTTTGCAAAACTCAACGCTTTTGTTTGACTACAAAGTCAGCCATCTTTGAACTTCCGGCTACGTCTAATAGGCATGTATAGCATCGAGCTCCTCTTTAACTGTGATTTTTGTGTTTTGGACTGTGTAATTCATGTTATTTCTGAATCAGGATGTTTATTATGGATCCCTGTTTTGGGCAAGCAATGAATTTCATTTCTGAAAATGTTGGATAATTTGTATTTATCTTTGCGAAGCTAAACGCTTTTGTTTGACTACAAGGTCAGCCATCTTTGTTCCTACCATCAATGCTCGGACAAACCATGAAGCGGATAATGACAATAGCCATGCCCGACAGCACACAGGTGGACGACCAATACACTACACACGTATTCAGGACTGTGCTTGGGACACGTCTTTTCTGACTTTATTTTGAAAATTAATGAAACAAGACTTCTTTTTTAGTGATTAATGTAGCGGATGTACTACGTACATGTATTGTCATTTGTGTGGTTGGTGTGATATGGGTGTCTATTTGGTTAGTGTATGTAGTGTTGTCTCCATGTGAAGCGCTGTGAGCCCGGCTCCTGGCTCGGATACAGCGCTATATCAATTATCATTTTATTATTATTATTATTATTCCAGTTTGAATTGTTTACTGTTGGAAGTCTATTGTGGAATAGCCTCCCATTTTTGAAATTTGATTCTTTTGAAACTAAGTTAAATGCTATTTTGCATCTTCATTGATTATGGGACCAAGATTCATTGTAAATTTTTTTATCTCCACAGACATAATTTATCCTTTGATAAACAGCTTCATTCATGCTGTCATGTACACTTATTATGGACTATCTGCCTTTGGGCCAAGTATGCGCAAATATTTGTGGTGGAAAAAATATCTGACCAAAATGCAAATAGTGAGTTGTTTATTAAATATATCATCTGTGAATTTTAATGTTGAACTCCTTATAACAGAAATTTGTATTTAAATCTGTGATTGCAAGGAAGTATTGTTGAAATTTATTGAAAAAATATAAATGACTAAATACAGTGAAATACATTTAATGAGAAAATACTTAATTGTTTAACATAAAGTTAAAATATCTTTTGGACAAACTATTAATTATTTTCTAATACTTTTTAACACAAAATTCTTTTAGCACAAAAAAATAATTCATAATGAAAATCGTTTAACAGGGGAGTTAAATAATTTTCATTGTAATTGGACCTTTATAACACATAACTAAAGATACAAAAATCTATTTTTTAGAGACATAGTCTCTCTTCTTCTTATAATAAAAGATAACACTATGTTGTAGTAATCTGGCATGTCATAACTGATGTGATCTTTAAGAACCTTAATTCCGTAACTTATACAATACATTAACAACTTTAAAAAAATTTCTTTAGCTTTACATTCAGTTTGTTTAAAATGATTCATTACTTACTTATATATATATGAAAAGAGTTTTTTTATACCAGTTGATCTACCTTTTCCTGAAATGTTTCAGATTTAGGCCAGTAGCTGGTCCTATTAAAACATGTTTAAATAAATTTAAATATTGATGTTGTTCCTCAGAGCCAGTTTGTCATCTTCCTGTCCCAAGGTGTCCTCAACGCTATGTACGACTGCCCGTTCTCTAAGGCGTTCGTCTATGCTGTCTTCATCTACACCTTCACCATCCTCTTACTTTTCATCAACTTCTACGTCAGAGCTTACATTCAGTCACCACGACCAGCTAAATCAGGGGCAGTGGAAACAAACGGTCATATACTCCATAACGGAGAGTCTGGCAAAAATGGGGACCTTGGCAAGAATGGTGATTTAACCAAGCACAGAGGCCTGGGCAGAAATGGGAACAGCAATAAAAACGGAGCTACAAAGAAAGTCATTTAGCCCAATCTGAGTATAATGTTTAACTATCAATAATGTCATTGGTTTAATTTTGTCTAAACAAGTATTTATTTCAATAAGGACATCTATTCACAACTTTTCTATTGTGTGTGTAAGCAGACGCTGGTCAATGGCTGGCTGGTATTGGTGACCTACCGGCTGGTTTTATTTTTCACTACCTGGCTGGTCTTTGTGGTGCTATATGCGGACAACTTGTAAAAAGTTTCCAACATAATTGGCTCATGATATCCAAATAAGAAGACTATTCTCAATGAAATTGTGATGTCAGTAATGTTTTAGAGATTTTCAACATTTTGAAAAAAAAATGCATTTAATTGTATGTGGAGTTTATTGAAAAATATCAGTTTTGAATGTAGGGTATAGCTACAATCAATCTGTTTTGAATTTGAATATAGGGTAAATCTAAAAACAGCAACTCTGTTTTGAATGTGGGGTAAAGCTTAAAATATCAATCTGTTTTGAATGTAGGGTAAAGCTAAAAACATCAATCTGCTTTGAATGTAGGGTAAAGCTAAAAACAGCTTCTCTGTCTTGAATGTGGGGTAAAGCTAAAAACATCAGTTTTGTTTTGAATTTAGGGTAAATCTAAAAACAACGACTCTGTTTTGCTGTAGGATAAAGTTAAAAAGTTATTTGATGTTACCATAGGGTCACAGCCAGTGATTTATCTCTTGGCATTAAACATGTTAGTGACATAAACTTATATGATATTTAGGAACATTTTTGGCTGCAAAAAGTGAAATACTTGTATTATATTATTAGTCTTGTCAAGATGGATGTACATTCCCTTTCTTCACTGATAAATAAGGGAAATGATTTTTTGTTGAACTGTTTGTCCTCACACTTTATGGCATGTTTGTGTACGTTATGTGAGTATCGGTGTGTGACAGTAATACGTTAATTTATCTCCTACTGTTCTTCTGGCCGAGGTTGAGTTAAAATTCCAGAACATTCCATTGAAGTGTGTTATTGTTAAAACCTTTTGTGCTCATCTCATTTGTCAGATCTGCTATGACTTGAGCTGAGGGCTATAGGTCGGCACAATGAGCAGTCCATATTGCTGGTTGTTTATGTTTGGCGCTCTTTGAAAACTATCATTTAAGCCTATATCAACATATTTTTAATGTCAACTACATTCCACTTAAAACTCAGCTTCTTTTGAAAAATCATCAATGTTTTTTTTATTTATACTTTTGCCAAACATATTACCATGTGTTAGTAAATGTACAGAAATGAGTTGTCATGCTTGAATTTCTATTTTTTTTATTATTGTATAATGCAATCTTTTCAAGTCAACTTAAAATTTTAATGATATAAAATAAAATCTGTTAAAAATTTATTTTGATGGATGTAAAGATTTATTTTAAAAAAACAGAGGACACAGCTTTAAGTAACTGTTTGATGCCTTGAGAAATTAGACAAAAAAAATTCAACACTTTAATAGAGTATTTGTTATTTAACTGGGTAAAAATTTTACAGAATTTATCAGAGGGTAAATAAGAATTTTATGTGTGTGATAAAGGAATATTTATAAATGGTTCTTTAAAAACTGGTTTAGAATGAAATGGTTTGAATGGACTCTAATATGAGTAGTCCACAGTGGACTTGAAAGATTGTAAAGCTTCTTGTTGGACACAGAAAGCAGTCGTTGTTAGACTTTGATTATACTTAGATTCCAATAATAACTAAATGTAACCATTTTACAACAAGATACTTTGAATGTCAACTTATTGCAGTGTTAGTGGGCTGATGATTGACTAGTGTGTACTTTGGAAATATGCCTGTCTACAGTATGTGGTTAACGACTTATTGTGAGTATGTTGAAATATGCGTGTCTGCAGTATGTGTTAAACGACTTATGAGTACTGATGAAATATGCATGTCTGCATTATGTGTAAAATGACTTATTTTGAGTACTGTTGAAATATGTGTGTCTGCAGTATGTGTAAAACGACTTATGAGTACTGTTGAAATATGCGTGTCTGCAGTATGTGTAAAACGACTTATGAGTACTGATGAAATATGCGTGTCTGCATTATGTGTAAAATGACTTATTTAGAGTACTGTTGAAATATGCCTGTCTGCAGTATGTGGTTATTGACTTATTTTGAGTACTGTTGAAATATGCATATCTGCAGTATGTGTAACTTGCTTAAATATAACTAGATTTCCCCTACCATGTCATTTTATGTTATGCAAAAATCCAAAGTGACCTTGCCTTCCTAATGCTGGACCAGTTCTTTTTTTCTCTATAATAAGTTTGTGGTCATCAGCATGGGAGGTTGGTGATCTCTTGATTGTTTGGGGTGGGGGGAGGATGATGTGTGGACACTTATTTTCATACTAGCCAGTAACTGAATTATTTTGTTTGGCCATTGTTTTAACTCAATGAAAATGTCAAGTTGCTGTGTACATGAGCGTGTATAAATTGTCATGGTGTGTTGTGTGTTGGTGGTGGCTCAGGTCAAGGAATCCAGCTTTCTTGACTGTTAAGATGAGTAAACAGAAAAATCATGTGTAATAAATTATTCCTAATGAGTATTGTCCCTTGTTGGTGTTAGATGAGTGTTACAGTTATATAAAAGAAAGGTAATCTCTATTGACATAATTATATTATATTGACAATTAACAATAACTGAACGCACCAACTGATCCAAGAATGTTGCAGATGCTATTGTCTTGGATCAGTGTTTCTCTCAAATTTTTTATATCAACCAAAATGATATGGAAAAAGAGATATTTTATAAGCACCCAAAACATCTTATTTCAGCGCTTTGGAATCCTTCACTTTTCAATGCCCCAATGAGGCAACCATCTGAGTTGTGTGTGGGGGCTGGGGTGGGGTATATCAATGACTGTGAACATTATCCTAGATGAATTGTACATGAGTTGACTTTTGACATTTGTCATATATCACATGTTTTAAACATTCCATTTTATATTAAACTTGTTTTTTTTTAATGAACCTTTTCAATTTGACCACTCCATTATTGACCACTCTATTATTGACCACTCTATTTATATGCAAATATTTTAAAACATATTTTTTGCTGCTTTTTATTTCAAGAGAATAATTTGTGCAAAATTATTTAGAAGTAATCATGTCTAAATATGGACAGCTGGGTGACTACTGTAAACCTCTGCTTATTTCAGGCCATTCTCACATACATATTTATGGATTTTACCATGAATTTATTGTTTGTGTTTCAATTAAAAAAACCAACTGCTTGGTTATATATTATACAATATGCAGTCCTGCGAGTTATTACTCCTATGTATAAGATTAGAGTTAAATATGAATTTTCAACTGTCAGTCCAGTTAATGGCTAGAGCTGTAATAAAAATCGATTATAAGTATACTCCCAGCTCCATTCTATAGCGTTTATGTTTCCTTTTTTTAGTAATAAAATGTAAGATTGTCAACATCTGAACTACTGTTTCTTTTTTACATGTTTGTTTGTTTCTTTGAATGGTGAAGACGTTTATAGTTTCCAAACTTGTGAATGTCACTAAATTGCATTAAATATACATTCTTTTTAAAAGAGATTGTAGATTAAATTAATTAATTAAATTAAATACCTTATAGAAACGGTCTGATCGCATGCTGCAAAGCTTTGAGCTACCTGCAAATTTAGACACCTATTAATAGAAATCTAAGAAAACATTTTGTGGTTCAAGGTTGTCATTGCCAGGGCGGGGGTGGAAAATCCACTCCTATATAAATGCCCTAAATGGCTTTGCGTCTCTCAATGCCTCTGTCAACCAAATTCAAGCACCTGGCCTTCACGCGTGTCTCACACCAAAACACGGCGGACCATGTTTCCACTAACAGAAGGGAAGAGGGCGGTCATTTGGTGCCTCAAAACCAGTAGCTTTGGGTAGATGAGACTTGTTAACCATGGTCGGTAGCTCACCTAGGACTGGGAAACTCTTACTCCAAACCTCCGCTGCATTGCGGCTACACTGACACGGGAAAGGCTAGGGGAGTAAACCCCGACAGAAAATCAGGAATTGGTGCTCCTAAGGCGGTCTGCTATTGAAAAAAATCGCATCCCGGCAGCTCCTGCGACGTGAATGGTGCCAAGCCGTCTCGACTATAATCGTTCCCTTGGATCCACCATTGTCGTGGAGACGGGGGATCTGCTGTTTGGGCAGCAGCTGGTTCTCCAAACTAATACGCCCAGGCTTTATCTTTACTGGAGAGGACACTCCAGCATCGCCGCAAGGTGTGAACACAACATGCGAAGCAGCAGTTTATCGGTAATAAGCCATAGCTCAATTGGCGTAGAGCTGGGTGCCAGGGGTTGCCTCTGAGATCGCCATGTCTCAAAGGATTGCTACCGCCCGCCTCAAGCTGAGCAGCCCCCAGCCAATAAGGTGCTATCACGCAATGGCCTACCTACTCCACTAGGTGCGTGGAGCTCAGAGAAACATCTCAACAAGTAGGCCAGTAAATCCTGCACTTAGAAATAAAAAAAAACAAAAGAAAAGAAGACTTCAGCTCTTCGACTAGCAAGCTGGAATGTACGACTATGTGTTCAAGCATTACTTCTGACTTGCAGCTCATCAACGATGCCAGGAAGACAGCCATCATCGACAGAGAGCTTGACAGACTTAACATCGACATTGCCTGCCTCCAGGAGACTAGACTCCCAGAAAGTGCTACCATAAAAGAACGTAACTACACTTTCTTATGGCAGGGTGGAACAATGGATACACCAAGGCAACATGGGGTTGGCTTTGCCATAAAAAAATGGACTCTGCTCCTCCATAGAAACCCAAACAAAAGGCACTAACAGAATGCTAACCAAACGTCTATCAACATCCTCAGGATTAGCCAACATCAGCAATGCTTATTCTCCAACCCTATCCTCGAGCTCAGAAGCGGAAGACCAGTGAAATTAAGATCTTAATCAAACAATAGCCAGAATACCCCACAACGAAGCAATCTACCTCCTTGGTGACATCAATGCAAGAGTTTGAAGTGATCACTTGGCCTGGCCAATTAGCCTTGGTTGTTTTGGAAGAGGCAGGCTAAATGAAAATGGGCAGATATTACTAGAGATCTGCTGCTTACATGGACTATGTGTAACAAATGCCTATTTCAACACACATCACTAGGAATGATTACACATCAATACCACACACATAACTAGTCATGATTACACACATCAATACCCCACACCTAACTAGTTATGATTACACACATCAATACCCCACACCTAACTAGTTATGATTACACACATCAATACCCCACACCTAACTAGTCATGATTACACAAATCAATACCTCAAACCTTAAATACAAACATCTGAATACAAGAAAAAGAAAAATGTGTTTTAAAATAGTTACATTATCAATTCAGAATGCTTCAAAATAAATGTTTTTATATTAAAAATGATTTTTTTTTTAAAAATGCACCCTATCGGATGACTGAACTGAACTGTCCCTTAACCCGACGCTGGGTCGTTGGGGCACCATTTTGAGCTGCACACTATTTCATGCCATGTGTCACGGTTCCGAGCTGCCTTCTGGGAATCGCTAAATGACAGGCCGGTCCACTCTTTGATATTGTCCTCCCAACTCTTCCTTGGTCTGCCTCTTTTCCTTCTTCCCTGGACTGTGCCTTGCAATATCGTCTTTGAGAGACCTCCAGATCTTGTCATGTGTCCGTACCATCGTAATTTCCTCTTTCTAATTGAGGTGAGAAGGTCCTCGTAAGGGCCAATGACAGCACTTATTTTATCGCGGACCGCTTCGTTCTTGATGTGCGCCATGTAGGAGATGTTTAGTACCTTTCGAAAACATCTCATCTCTAGCGCATTAATTCTTTTTTGGAGGTCTGCGGTGAGCGTCCAGGCCTCACAACCACACAGGAAGACTGACATCGCCAAAGAGCGCATTAGTCGAATTTTTTATCTCAGGAAGAGCTCCTTGCTTTGCCAGATGTGTTTAAGTTTGCTTAATGCTGCAGTTGTTTGGGCCATTCTGGCAAGAATTTCTGGCTTTGAGCCTTCATCGGATGTTATTGCCCCTATATATTTAAAGGTAGGGACCTCCTCGAGTTTTTGCTTGTTTATCCGTATTTCACTTGTGAATTTATTGTTTGCCATGACTTTGGTTTTCTCTGCATTGATTTTCACGCCATAGGCCTTTGATGTCTTCTCTAGCTTTGCAAGGAATTCTTTTAGTTCGTCCTCGCTGCCAGCTAGGCCGTCTATGCCATCGGCGAAGCGTAGGTTAGTTATAGTTCTCCCTCCGATGCTGACCGTTTCGACAGGGTTTTCGAGCACATCTGTCATAATTCTTTCAAGGAAGAGGTTGAAGAGGACGGGGGAGAGTAAACACCCTTGTCTGACACCAACAGTGGTCTTGAACCAATCTCCCAGCTTGCTGTTGTAGAGTACTGCGCTGGTTGCTCTGTTGTACAGGTTCTTGATCACAGCAATGAGGTTAGCATTAATATTGAATTTGTGCATAGTTGCCCACAGTGCCGTATCGGATAATGCTTTTAAAAAGAATATGACATTTTATAACATTCATAATTATCCACGAATAACTGTCCTGGCCCCACACATACGAAGATTATTGTCATTTAAAAACATTTACTTTGCCATTTTCAGACTTTTTTTTTTCTTTAAAAATCATAAATAGTCTAGTTGAAGTGCTGACAGAATGAAAATTAGTTAATTTTAAGCAAAGAATGCTAAAAAAAGGCGAGTATAAATTCATTCTTGTTGGGCAGTTAACAAATTTTAAAAACGAAAATCTGACATTTCCTTGTTCGCCCCTTCACCATTCGAAGCGTACAAGCGTACCCTGTTATATGAGATATTTTAGCTTTATAGACTGGCACGGTCAAAATTGTCAAGTTTAATGAATAAAATAAGGCGTATAAGGGCCGTCCATAAATGACGTCACGCGATTTTGGCTCATTTTTCACTCCCCATCCCCCCTTCCCCACGCGTCGTCACAAAAACTTAGACCCCCCTCCAATATGACGTCACAAAGCTCCCCCCCATCCATAAAAGCTGTATTTTCTATTAGAAAAATAACATGATTCAAATAGATTTTTTGTCATTTTAATATCTATTTAGTGTAAGGTTGCACTATAATATCGTAGCACGGGTGAACCCATGTAAAACGTCATAAAATAAATTGTTGGAAATCAAAAATTCAAGTGGAACTTTTATTTAAAGTTGCGCGTTTTTTATGTGATGTCATATTTCTCAAACACCTTACTCTCCCCCTCGTCACACAGCGTCACAAATGTGTGTCCCCCCTTTCCCCCTAGTTATGTGACGTCATTTATGGACGGCCCCTTTGCACGAAAGTACCTCAAAATATTTAAACATGCGGCGCGGTTAAATTTACAGCGGTGCACACATAACACATGGAGTGTTTCTATCTGTCCACATGTTCACTAGAGTGTAAGCCTCTGTCAATATAAAACTCAATACGTTAAATGAACTTATTCTAAAGGTCAAAAGACCTCATTATTCAAGAAATTGTAAATGTTTCCATACTGGTTTTACTATTCCAATAACTGGCCTTCATAAATATATATCTTTATTTTATAATGGCTTCCACCAATATTAAGTTGTGTATGAATAAATCAAGAGCACAGCTTAAACTCGAACACTAAGATTGGCGCTGCTCATCAGCTTTTGATAATTTGATGATCTTGAAGAATATTGCGTCCGACATTTTGTTCAGACATTGTGTTGTTTCTGTTTCAATGGATTCCTGCACAAGAAGACACCTTGATATCCCATTTCTAAACAGAGAACACTTTTTTTTTCTGGCACATCACCAACTTTCTTCATCAAGGAAAATTACATTCTGGCCAGGGGGGACAGTCCTTAGATCATCTAATCTATAATTGCTCTACTATCTAAACAACTTATTAAAGGAATTAGCATACAGGAAGCAGATATTTGCATACGGCGCGTTTGGCGGCTTCAGGTTGCTGTCATTCCCACTCTACTACCTGCTCGAGGAGCTCTAATACGCGGCCACGTAAGTAGCAGTTTCAACATGTAACTACGAATATCACAAAATCAAAAGCAAACATTTAAAATCTCAGCAGACACTGAAAGAAGTGACAGACCAGTTTTTAATATGATTCTTTTCTTACACAAATCAGTGGTGCCAAACTTGAAGACACGTTTTCAGAAAAGGGGAACACAACAATTTAATAAATAAAGTAGAAGATTATTTTTATTTTTTTTAAATGTTCTCTGATATCTGTCGTGACAGTTGTGTTATAAGGAATAATAGGAATAATGAATAATAATAAATGGTGTATATTTTTTTTTACTAATGATATTTTGAAATCATTTGGATATTGTGCCTTTTTTATTGTTCTAGTTAGAAATATAGAGTACAACATGGTAACGTATTATTCTTTTGCTCTTACTAACAACATTTTGGAGTTCATACCCTAGAAATGTAGAAGACTGATGAGACGGATTTTCTCTCTCAGCTCTTTAGAGATAATTATCAAAGCCAATGTACAATATATTTACGGTATCATTGATATAAAACTGGTGTATAATATATTTACCGTATTAATGATATAAAAACTAGTGTATAATATATTTACGGTATCAATGACATCAAAACTAGTAAACAATATATTTACGGTATCAATGAAATCAAAACTAGTAAACAATATATTTACGGTATCAGTGATATAAAACTGGTGTATAATATATTAACGGTATCAATGATATCAAAACTAGTAAACAATATATTTACGGTATCAATGATATCAAAACTAGTTAACAATATATTTACGGTATCAATGACATCAAAACTCATAATTTTTCAAATGACAGTAATAAAAAAACTTGTGTTTCAGACGTCCAGGAGGAGACAACTTCCCCTAATCTCGGGCGGCTGCCTGGTCACCATCAAAATGGCCAACTCAACTTTTCAGAGTTTAAAAGACTTTTATTTCCGCATAATGTCTTATGCAGGTTGGTGGATATCACTGAAAGTTAATACGATCTTGATGGATGAGTTTTTTTTTTAAAAATATTTTTTTACGATGTTTGATTAGTGGTACACACCTTATTTGTGGCAATATTTAAAAAATTCTAAATGCAAAAGGCGCTAGATAACAATAATAGTAACACCATTATAAATAAATAAAGTTAGACAAGTGTTAGTGTAACTGCTTACGAAATTCAAGGCACTAAAGATAGGCGCAGAGCATTTGGTCAATGGATTTTTCGAAGAACTTTTTAGATTGTATTATTTCAAATAAACGTGACACGGGTTAATCATCCTACTTGATAATGTGAGGGGGGGGGGGCTGAATGATTAAATCAAGACACCGATAGCAATCATGTTGACGGGAAGGTGTGAACTTGCCTGCAACTAAATTTACTTGACGCTACATACACCATGCAGCGCTCTTTATAAGAATATCATTTAATACTAATCTTCTAGAAAATATATTTTAAGCGTCTGCTCAACACAGCTTTACCACCATATTACACATATCTGGAGAATCACTATTTATAGATTATAGGTAAATTAGGGCCGGCTTTAGGCAACCTCGGCAGCTGCCAAGGGCCTCTGATTAGTCTCATCATTAGTGGGGCCTCGAACTAGAATCTTTCAATAATTTATTTATTATTTTTTTCTATTACATTTAGGGCCACCAAGGGTCGGGGAACTTTTTGTCTGAGAGAGCCATAAACACCATATATTATGAAAAGTAATTCTGTGAGAGCCATATCTACATTATTTTTTAAACTAAAAATTTAAGTAAATGTGTGCATTTTGTGTAATTTCAACACAATAATTGTACAGTAATTGTGTCTCTGCTGTTTTTATATGCAATTAATATGTTTAATAGTCGAACAATTGTCTGAGAGTCAGATGCAGCCATCAAAAGAGCCACATCTGGCTCGCTAGCCCATGGTTTTCCGATCCTTGCAATAGAGTAACAGATCCTATTATTGTGTTGGTATAATGGTTTGACCTTACAGATCCTGAATGTGAAGGAGTCATTTTCTTGGAACAACCAGACAAGGTGTTAATAATTATCGGACTTTACCTGGTTGTGGTATGGCAAGGACCAAAGTGGATGCGGCATCGAAAACCATTTGATCTAAGAAATACGATCATTCTGTACAACTTTGTCCTAGTTCTACTTTCATCCTATTTAGCAATAGGGGTAAGTTGTTAGACCCTCTATGTTTAATAGTTTCAATATATATATATATAACCAGAACAAGCACAAGACGAGTGCAAATAAGCTTGACGAATGACCTTCGCCAGGGTCGGCCAAGCACAGTTTATGGTTGGCAAGCTAGGGTGGGGGGCTGGTAGTTTACCACCATGCGCATGTTTCGAGATCAACAATGCGATGGTGTCCCCCTCCCCCCGAGATTGTTCTTATTTCTTCGTGATACAGTGTGTGTCCGTTCTCATTCATCATTGCAATATCTATGAGCAAGTCTGCAGCGTATGCTACGCCGTGGGTCATATCTAGTTATAATTATTCCTGAATATCGCTCACCCCCTTTTTTTAAAATGTTAAATATTTTTTAATGATTAAATGACCAACTTAGATACTATACCGAACTTGACCTTAGCTAAACTGCCAACTTGGATCTTATATACAATACTGATCATCGCAAGAACGAAATTAGTGCTAACCCACTGTCATAAATATTAAGCAATTAATTTTATTAAAAATTGGGAACATTTCTAATACTTTGTGGAGTCATTATAAATATAAAAAGTGACGTAGCGGGGCTTGGGGCTGTGGTGGTGATTGCCACTGGTGCAAACATTCTTGGGGTGGTAAAATTACGAACAACGAAAAGAAAATGGAAACGATGACCAAAAAATTTTTTTTTAAATTGATAACATTGCCCACTAGAGATTTTGACCGATTCTATGTGAGCGCTAGATTAGCCATGCTCACTCCTTGTTATCGCTTTTCAATTATTTTACATTTCATTTCAACAGTATTTTTTTCTCTCTCTTATTATTGTCTCCTTGTGTTGTTTTTCTTCGAAGACATTTTAGCACAGGTTATTACACTTTGCACCTAAGAAAATTACAAAAAAACTGTTAAACCCGAAATTTGTAAAAACTGATAATCACACACCAAAATAATACGCTAACAACCCGAGTGATAAACACATCGGTGTGAAAGTGCCCACTTCCCCTTTCTACGTCACTCGTTATGTGAAATGTCGCTCGTTAAGGGACCAACTTTTTCACATTTTCGCGTTATGCGAATTTCTCGCTATGAGAGCTGCTCGTTATGAGAGGTTTTGCTGTACTGTATTGGCCTCCATATAACATATTTACCTTAATGTAACATATTTTCTTTATTTAGACTGCTGTTGGAATTTTTCTGGCTGGTAGTTACGACCCATTGTGCAATGAGGTTAGTTACGAGGCTTCTCTGGACAAAAGCATGGTAAGAAATGAGTTTTAGTTCTTGTAGAGATTTGAACTTTTTAAAACTCAAAACAACAACAAATTTAAATTAAACTAATTTTAATTTTGTTTAAATCAATGAAAATTATGATTAAAAGTCATTCCAAATTTAAAAAAGAAGATTATGCAGAGTCACAATGAGATCTAGAGCAATAAATAAACATGTTTTACATTTTTTTCTCCAAACAGCGACGATACGTAAGTAAATATTTACATAATTTTGGAACTTAAGTTAAAAATATATAATAAATCAATCATAAGTTGCTATTATTAGTTAAAATCTTCATAGTAATAATTCATTTGAAATGTTCAACAAAACTCAGCTGACAATATTGATGATAGCTCACACAGTGTTACATGATTATGTAATGATATCTTAGAATCTTGAGAAATTAAAAATAGCTTTTAAAAAGTCTATATATCTAAGTATAGAACGATAATATTATGAGAGTCACATTTTAAGATATTAGCAAGATATTTCATATAAGCATGGGCGTACGTAAGGGCGAGCAAGGGGGCATTTCCCCCTCTCCCCCACATTTTAGAACATTGTCATAAAGTTCTTACAATAAAACTGAAGTAGATTCCCTGCAATTGTATTACATTGAAGACAGTGTAGTCTTGTCAAACATAAAAAAGACTTATATCTGCAAGTTTAACTGATTACATCACTGATTGTTCTAGACAAATTTTATGTTAAATTTTCAGCAAAAATAGGCAAGCTTTCATATGTATGTGTCCATCTAATTTCACATATCAAAGGACAATTTGGATTTAGCTTTCTCCGCTGATTAATTTCTCTGAAAAACACTAAAACTATAATTGGCTTAATTGTTCCCATTGTGTTTTGTATAGGCCTAAGGTGACCAGAAATTCCGGGGGCAAAGCGCGATGGGCCCCACGGACGGGGGGGGGGAACATGAATTCTGAAATTGGGACGTCTGGTTACCTTACCTATCGGGATCACCGACAAGTCGCGGGAAAGCTATCAAGGAGTAAAAATGTAAATAACCACAGAAATCGACGCACCAACCGGCTTAGCTAATAATAAAGCAATTTAAATTTATACAAACTATCACCGTTTTGAATATTTAATTAAACGTAATAAAAGATTGAGTCAATCCTATAAAAAATCACAATTAAGCTAACTGTATTTATTTTATTTTTGATTGATTAACTCTCCTCAATCGCAAATGGCATTATTTTAATTACAAAATAACTTTTCAGTCTGTGAGGCGTTTAAAATTGTTTTGTAATGTCAGAATGGATTAACGTTTAATTCTTTACGTGCTTCCTAAATGCGTTAAAAATATAATTTATAAAGAAATAACTTCTTTTTAAATAAAAAAAATTAATAATGATATTTCAGCGCGGCCATGGTTCCAAATCGAGTTCATGGAAGTGTAAAGTACTTTCACAGAAAAAAGTGGGACAAGCGGGCGTCCCCGGGACAAGCGTGGGTCTGCGGGACATGAGGTCTGAAATCGGGACTGTACCGCCTAAATCTGGACTTCTGTTCACCTATACTATAGCATTCAAATTATTTAAATCGCTCACGACAATATTTAGTTTATGTGAACTGCAATGTACAAATACTACTTTTGGGTATTTTTTCGAATTATTGCTTGGATTCCTCCTTCTTTACCTGGTATTGTAGAACATCCACCGTATCCTTGACCAACAAGCTTTGTCATATCTAATCCAAATTCTAATGAATTTGTAATGATGATATTGGCTAAACCTTCAGCTGTTCAGGTTAAAATTGGAATATATCACATGAATTCTTCTGTGACCATCATTTTCCCATTTTTTTCTTTGACTAATCTAACTCCAGTTGACATCTGCTTAATGCTTGAAATGACATTTGTCTCGTCGGCAAGTATAGAAAATGCAACTGAATTATTTCCTTTACAAACAATGTCTTCACGCAAGAGAGACACACACATTTCGATTATAGGGTTTCGTGTAGTTGCCAAGATATACTTGGCACTACAAGAACCAATTGATAAATGATTACCAAGAACTTCATTTCCAGATTCAACACGAAACTTAAACAGGTCATAAAAATTACCAGTATTTGATTCTTTTCCATGAAGTGTTACATCATGCATGTCGCAAAATAGGATTGTAGAAATGATGGGACCAAGATAGTTGCGATTTTCTTGACTTTGTCTTCTATTGATTCCAACTGCTCATCTATAGAAACTGCTTAAGCTTTCAAAATAATGCAACAAACTTTTTTGCATCTTCATGAGAGCCTTTGTGTCGTGTGCATTGCAAGTTGCTACTTGCATCTTCGTTTAAATCTTTATATTTTGTGCATGGTTTGATGACAAATGGCAACTGAACTCCTCGAATTACTTTTTGCGGAAACAACACGCAATATTTTCAAAAGGCACCTTTTAACATTTACGAATACAAGCAAAGATGAATAGTTTGATAACCATGCATATCTAAAAACTAAAAACTCTGTTTCCCTCAATGTCATCTCTTAGCTCATACTTTTTATCAGGTTCCAACAATCACGAATCAGCTGCCATTTCAACTCATTTGAAAGGTCGTGTGTCCAGACACACCTTCCAATATCAAATTTAAGAAATGAATCAGTGTCAGTGACAATCAAATTAGAAACAGTTGCTTCAATTGTGCCTGGCTGATGAACTTGTAATGTTGTCCTCATTGCCAATGATAAGTCAGATACTGCAGACGCCCCAAAATCTTCTAATAATGGCATTTCGGAATCCCGCGATGGCACTATTGTTCGTTTATTTATTTATTTTTAAATTCTTTTTTTAGCCTGTAAAAAATTTCTGATATCCACACTTGGTAATTCTGCAGTTTCTACACGTATATTATTTCACAGCAAAATTTAATTTTCTCGTGAGAAATTATGTTTTAAATTTATTAAATGCATTATTATATGCTGTATTTTAGCTATTACAACGCTAATATGTAAGTCTTATTAATTTTTAAGACTTTTTTAGGATCACATGCTATACTTAACTTAAATTTAATGGAAAATTAAACCTATATTGCATTGTCAGTTAAATTAAAAAAATTAATCCCCCCCCCCCGAAAAATTCCTAGCGACGCCCATGCATATACGTCCTATAAAGCTGATATAATTTGTTTTACAGGCTCTGGTTCTCGCTTGGTTATTTTTTGTGTCCAAGGTTGCCGAGTTGATGGATACGGTAGGTACATCATTATCCGTCTTGTAGATACTGCAGCCTATTACTATAGTTATTGCTGCCCATTCATGTAGTTACTGCTGCCCATTAGTGTAGGTACTTCTGCCCATTACTGTAGGTACTACTGCCAATTCATGTAGTAACTGCTGCCCATTAGAGTAGGTGGCTGTACATTTCTTTATGTAATTATTCTGGGTACGGTAATACTTTTCTTATTTAATAACCTTTGTTTTGTTTACTATAAGTAAAGTGATATATTTGTATGATAGTGTTATGGTGTACGTCATGTTCTTATAGTAATCACCACCTCTTTTAATAAAAGCTGTTTTTTTATGCCAATCTTTCCAGCAGGATGCATTTAATAACTTAACTAGCTTTCATTTAGCGTCTCTCTCTCTCTCTCTCTCTCTCTCTCTCTCTCTGTGTCTCTCTCTGTGTGTGTGTGTGTGTGTGTGTGTGTGTGTGTGTGTGTGTGTGTTAGCGATCTGTAACGTCATTTTGACGAATTTTGCATTTCTGGATTGACTTGAAGTTTGGAGACACCTGTATCTCCTGTGACATTACAAAATTCCAAAATTTTATTTTATATTCACAGTCGGCTGTTAAGTTATTCGCACAAAATTTTAAAAAAAGCAAATTGTTTTTACTAACTCAACAATTGTGGTCGAATTCATCAAAGGGATGAAATCAGTACATAAAAAATGTATTTTATTTCAAAAGTGAACTCTCATTACATATTGTAATTGTTACAACCCGGCGAAGACAGAGACACAATTGCATAAACAATTGTAAAATTAATATAAAATATGGGTAGATCAATATAAAAATGGTTAACAAAAGGGATTTTTAAAAAAGAAAACGCTTTGTATTTCAAAGCACTAAAGAGGACCAAAAATAAATTATTTGCACACACTACGATTTTCTTTCACTTTCTCATGTCTACCAAAATAAAAGCATGCCCTTTTAAAAATTGTTTTTAGCCATTTTTTAAAAAGTAGTAACATACAAAAGGTCTACTCGAGTGTATTCAATGACTTAATAATCTCAATGTTCGCTAGCCCGTTAGTAGAAGATCAAAATTGAAATAGCAGTCCCGTGATAGGACTAAGTTGGGAGGTTATGGACTTTGAATCTTTGATTGCTGCAGAATTATACATTAATTATCGTTATATCTATATTAATGTAAACATAATATAGCTGTTTGGTGCTTCATGTAATAAACGTTGTCTATTCAATATTTTCAGGTATTTTTTATCCTCCGCAAGAAGAACAACCAGCTGACGTTTCTTCATGTCTACCACCACACGTCAATAGTTCTGTGTACTTGGCTGGCATTAAAGTTCATGACCAAAAATTCATGTAATTTGAACCAAAAATTCCCACAAGTCAAAAATATTCCCTAGACTTGTTTAATGGTCATTTGACTAAATGCCCTTTCACAGGACCTGTCTTAGGTCACTACAAACTATGCGGCTACAGTTGGCCCCGCACGTATTATCCTTATTAATATCTTATTCCTACTCAAACTAGGCCCCGCACAATCCGTTTCGCATAGTAAGCCACATAGGGCTCCGCAATCGTTACGACCGGTCCTGTTGTTGTATCTTGTGTTATATCACCGAGCTAGAGCAACAATTTTTATAAATTTATTGTCTCCAAATTCCTTTAAGAAGATACGCTTGATCAAATTTCAGACACCTGCTGTCTTGCCAGTAATTGCATGAGTCTTGCCGTTCATCTCATATGTTTTGAAGCTAATATCCTTTATAAACCGTGGGCAAACCTCGGCCGTGGGACGCATGCGACTTTTCTGAGTTCACGTTGCGGCTAACGAACAATTTATGACATTAAATTAAAACGTTTCGTTTGAAATACGTAACATAAAAAATAAATGACAGTTTTAAATAAGAGGTTGAAAATAATTTGCTTTTGATTAATATGTTAAAAATTGATGGGAGTGATTGGTTTCTAATTGCTGGCTCTGGCCATTTCAAAATTAAATTTCGGGTTCTGGTAAAAATCAGCATTTCGAAGTCTTGTCATTACTGTCAGTCCTAATAAATTTAGTATTTTGTCATTTAAAAATAAGATTTCTGGAAGCCGTTTGCCAAAGGTAAAATATCCCAAAGCTAGTTGCCGACTTATACCCATCTTTGGTACAACTTACTCATGTGAATCTTTAAATCGAAGCATGGATCTGTAACTAGTAGCCAGCATCTGACAGAAGTTCTCTGCACCACAACTACTAGCTACCAACTACTAGCTACCAACTACTAGCTACCAACTACTAGCTACCAACTACTAGCTACCAACTACTAGCTACCAACTAGCTACCAACTACTAGCTACCAACTACTAGCTACCAACTACTAGCTACCAACTACTAGCTACCAACAACTAGCTACCAACTACTAGCTACCAACTACTAGCTACCAACTACTAGCTACCAACCAGATGTTTAGAAACTTGCTAGTTGGAAGGCTTCTCAGTAGAATCATAACTATTTGATGTTCACCATAATTATGATTAATATATGCAGTGTGTTTTTATTTATAAATTTTACATTAATACTTCAGTATTAGTTAAAATGTAATGCATATATTTCTTCAACATACGGTTAAGGTTAAAACAAAAGAAATAATTAAATCTTAGAATTTAAATTTGAATAAAAATTAAAATGTTAAAATTAACCGCTACACCGTATATCTTGAATCAACACCCTCATGTCTTATAGCTATACCCCTATAACTAAATGCTACACCCTTGTGTTTTTTTTTTTTTTTTGCAGCTTCACCCCTGTATCTTATAACTACACCCCAATATTTATTAGCTACAAGCCCTATATCTTGACGGAGATAAGTTGACAGAAATATTTTTAGGGCTGATAACGATTAATTTAAATTTAATCTTTAGCTTTTGAAAAATTAACGATTAATCGTTAGTTAATTTCGATTAAAGCCAAAAATAGTAATTTTTATGTCATAAGTAACATTTATAAANTATATATATATATCGTATATATATATACTTACACACATATATATATATATATATTATTTCATTTTAAGCAGGATGAACTCTGAACTTTGACCCATTAAAATATGACTATGGTCCCCAGGTATAAGCTACATCCCCATCAATTGCACGGTCCATGTCGTCATGTACAGCTACTATGGCCTTGCAGCATTCGGGCCTGAGTTGAGGAAATATCTGTGGTGGAAACGGTACATAACAAGAATGCAGATTGTAAGTTTAACTTGTACACAACAAGAATGCAGATTGTAAGTTTAACTTGTACAAAACAAGAATGCAGATTGTAAGTTTAACTTGTACGCAACAAGAATGCAGATTGTAAGTTTAACTTGTACATAACAAGAATGCAGATTTTTAAGTTTAATTTGTACAATGATGTACTTATGTATTTAGAAGAAGAAAAAAAGATCTTTCACCAAATTTGTCAATTGTTAACTTAGAAAAACAAACATTTTTAAAAGGTTGTTTTTAAAAATGAGCCATTTAAATAACAACTGTCAAATAGCAAGTGATCAAGTAATTGTTACGGTGAGACCACCTTGGAGATGTCCAAAACATGAGCGGCCTGGGAATATAATTTGTTATAAAACTACAATCGCTCAAAAATATGTTGTCACGTGATCTGCAGGTCCCATCATGACGATTCGATCGGTGCAAAATAATACATTTCAGTGATTATAATTTTTTTACACTTGTTTAAACTTGCATGCTCTTTTTTTCATTTTTTTTCATGGTACAAGCACTTATTGATTACAAACTAAAAAGTTCTCTGGTACATCTTCATTTCTGTCTCATGCCCTTCCTATATTTCTCACCCACACGTCAGTTACGCTCTTTTGCTGACACTCGTATTCTCTCTGTTCCAAAGACACACAATAAAAGATTTGGCAAAAGGTTTCCCCCCCCCCCTATTGAATTCTCTACCATTATTACACATTCCTAATATTCTTACTCCTAAGGCCTTCAAGACTGCCCTAAAACACATGTCTTCAACCTTACTTTCAAAATAAACAAACATTTCCATGACAGATTAACGTCATCCTGTCATTGGATGTTTAAAAAAAATATTAGGATGTTAATGTTTTAATTGAATGCATTTATCTATCTATCTATCTATCTATCTATCTATCTATCTATCTATCTATCTATCTATCTATCTATCTATCTATCTATCTATCTATTTTTATCTGAAGCGCTTTGAGCACAGCTAATTGCTGGGGGGGGGGGCTGCGCTAAGAAAGTACTTTTATTATTTTTATTTCTTCTTACTTTCTCCCTCACAGGGCCAGTTTTTCATTCTCATCATCCAGTCATTCACCATCCTGATGTACGACTGCAGGTTCTCATCGGGATCTTTCTACATGATTGCTTTCTACATCTTCACCATTCTCATCTTATTCATCAACTTCTATGTTAGAGCCTACCTCTACCCCACGGGCTGGAACAAAGAGAAACTACGTGAAACCAAGGGCGTAGAGATTAACACGGATGAATCTTGTAGCGCGAGGGAAATAGGAAGAGGCGTCGAGAGTTCTCAGGCTGTTGCTAACAAAAAGGAATCTTAATAAACTGTTGGATTCAGAAGCAGTAATTATTTGTGTGTTTTTTTTCTTCTTCAGGTTTTCAATGTTAATGTTATGTTTAAGAGGACAAAATTGTTTCTAATACATAAGTTAATATTATTTTAACTTCTGTCTTTTAATAAACAATAAATACAATTTATTCCAGATTGCGAGCTTGTGTGATAAATTTCTTTGTTTAAAATAAAAGTACAAAGAACGATGCATTAAACTTAAACGGAATGCATTTTTTTGAAGGTGATGATTTCATGTGTTGTTGATAAATTAGATGGCGTAAACTATTTGCATTATTAGCTCTTGTGAATAATGAGGAAATTATGCTAAAATAGAAACGAGCTGGTAACATGTTTGTTCACAATAAATGCATGTCACTTGAACCGAGCGAACAACACAATTATGCAACGCCAAACCTATAAGATTAGCATACCTATAACATACCTATAACAGATCTATAACATATCTATAACATACCTTTAACAAATCTATAACATACCTATAACTTACCTATAACCTACCTATAACATATCTATCACATATTTATAACATATCTATAACATACCTATAACATATCTATAACATACCTATAACATATCTATAACATATATATAACATAGCTATAAGATATCTATAACATATCTATAACATATTATTTATTACATATCTATAACATACCTATAACATACCTATAACATATCTATAACATACCTATAACATATCTATGACATATTATCTATTACATATCTATAACATAATTATAACATATCTATAACATACCTATAAAATATCATCTATTACATACCTATAACATACCTATAACATATCTATAACATATCTATAACATATTATCTATAACATATCTATAACATAATTATAACATATCTATAACATACCTATAACATATTATCTATAACATACCAATAGCATATCTATAACATATCTATGACATATTATCTATAACATACCCATAGCATATCTATAACATACCTATAAAATATCTATAAAATACCTATAACATACCTATAACATACCTATAACATTTCTATAACATATCTATAACATACCTATAAAATATTATCTATAACATATCTAGAAACATACCTATAACATATTATCTATAACATATCTATCACATACCTATAACATATCTTTAACATAATTATAACATATCTATAGGCAGTGGCGTAGCTAGGGGGGGGGCGGTGGGGGCGGTCCGCCCCGGGCGGCACTCATCTAAAGGGCGGCATTTGTGGGCATTTGAAAAATAAAGCCCTTTTCGACCGCCGCCAATTTTCTTTCAAAGTGGGAAAACCAAAGTGAAACAAAAATATTCTTAATTTCGAGTCTTAATTAACGGATTCACGCAACATTTATTTGATTGCATTGTGGTTGTTATAACTTACGCAAACCCGTTCAAAAATTTAAAGTGGCTCAAAAAAGGTATCGATTTGTTTGTTTTAAAAAAAGCGGCATGTGTCACAAATGTGATGACGCTTTTATAGGAAAACTTCACACAAAACAACACGTCACCGCTGGGCCGAATAATGTGTACTATTAATATCGCCACGACAGTTTTTGAGTGGCATTTCGATAAGAGCAGAATGATGCGCTAACAAATACCTACATGACATGGTGGTTCAAATATTGTGTAATTTATATTTCTGTTTCAGTTTTAGAAAATTATTTTAAGGTAACTTACTAAAAAAATTTAATGTTTTTTGTTTTTATTGTATTAAAGTAGCACACGTAATGTGTGTTTTTCATTAACATTCGGTTATTCTTTAAAAATGCTACGCCTATCAAATTAAAGTAATGTGTAAATAATTTGAATTCGTTTATTAAATGAAAAATTATTTAGATTTATCGCAAGAAAATGAAAATATTCAAATTTCTCCGTTAATAAACATCGCAATAACATAAATAATTTCGAAAAGACATACTTAAAAATTTCAAGCGTCTTGGAAAAATTGACATCTGAAGAAATAACTAGTAAAACGAGATCAGATGCTGGAACTTTACACATATCGATGCAATGCTTTTCTTTTCTATAGAATCTCCATTTATGGAAAAAGGTTTTTTTAAAAATAATTCAAACCCATTTCATTGAACAAAGAAAGGGGCCGTCCATAAAGTGTATCACGCTATTTTTGACCATTTTAAACTCCCTCCTTCCCCCCTGTCACAAACTGTCACAAATCTCGGACCCCCCCCCCCCTAAATTACGCCACACTTTCGTACAAAAATATATTTTTTATTAACAAAATAATTACAATTCAAGATATAACACCGTAACGTCACACATGGCCAGACACGCCTTTCACCCCTGTCACAAACGGTCACACTTTCTTACACCCCCTCCCCCCTCTGGGGCGTGACGTACTTTATGGACGTTCCTTTATGCACTAATACAGAACGCTGTTATAGTTATAGATTATAGAGAGTTGGCGATATCAACTGACGCCGAGTTAGAAGGATAAAAAGTATGAGTGGAGAAAATTCAGGTGACAGGGTTCTGTCTTTAGAGCAAGTAGTACAACAAGAAATGTTTTTATCCATAGATATAATTATAAAAGAAAATAATAGAACCCGCTGATTAGTTGCATGTCCTTGCAAGAAAATATTCGTGTATAATACCATGTAACCTACTGCTTGAAAAATGTTATCAAATTAATTTCTTTATTTATAAAGAACATTTAAATATTGAACGAAAAGGTTCCAGGTTTTTATGGCTGTACAGAGGGCCTGGCTTAGCACTTGCGGGCCTTCTACAGCTTAGTATGCGAAAAGGAATGCGCTAGGCCCAATTTGGGTAAGGATAAGGTATTAATAAGGATAATAATTGAAAATTAAGATAGGTGGGGCCTATGAAAGCATGAACCCACTGCGACCTATTAAGTGGCAGAGGCCTAAAGACCAGCCCTGGCTTTACCTACACTACAAGAAGCGGCATTATGTTAGAAAAACAGGGGGAGGGGATGCCCCCTTGATCTATTAAAATATATTCAACAATATAGATTGGCATTTTTTAAACCCAACATTATACTTTAGCTAAGAATGTTTTCAACAGTTGCTATAAGTATATCTAGTTGTGAAAGGAGTTTCTCCAAACTGAAGGTAATAAAAAAATTATCTTCGTTCTACAATGAGTTATTTAAGACTACAAAATCTTGCAATATTGTCCTTACGACAAGATGTGACACATAATTAAAACTTTGATAACATAATATATGATTTCTCCACTATGAAAGTTTGGTAAGTAAATTTATAAATATGTTTACATATTAATATATAGAATTTATTTGTTTATAAAAAAAACTCATATATTTATAAATAAAAAAATAAAGCATATTAATTTGTAATGTTTTTTGGCTGTAAATGTGGATTATGTTTTGTATCATTTGGGGGGTGGGGGGACCTGCAAACTCAAATATTTTCTTGTAGCCTTTAAAACAAGAATTTTGTATTTTTAAAAAATGTATACAAATTTGTATATCATCTTAATTATGCGGCCTCTTTTATTAATGCTTACATAAATATGGCATGGAATGGTTAACATGTTCCCCACTTTTTACTTTTAAAATATAATTGTTTCAATTAAAATTATTTATTAATGTTTATTTTTTTTATAAAAACCATCATACGATTGATTTACGTGGCCGTCCTTAAATGAATTCACGCGTTTTTGGCTGACTTTTCTCTGCCTGCCCCCTGGACACAAAAGCTTATACACCTTCTTCAATATGACATCACAATTGTCCCC
>MUZC01001018.1:115685-132031 GCA_002072015.1 Radix auricularia
CCCCCCCCCCCCCCCCCCCGCCTCTAAGGACGTCACGTTTTCGAATTTTTAAAAATAAAAATTAACACCTTAATAAAAATGTTTAATTCAACGCTTAAAATACAATTCACAATTGAACTGTATTAAATATACAATTTCTACTTAAAAGTAGGGATGTACCAGGTTCAGAATTTTGAAATCCGACCGGAACCGGAAACAGATTTGTTAGAATTGTCGGATTTCAGATTTGCCGGAGCTGGAGCCGAAATCCGGTACACCTCTAATTAAAAAGCCTTTCAGATTATTAAAATGACTTTAATAGTAGAATAATCAATTGTCAACAGTTGTCATAGTTATTCAATGAAACAGTAACTCATTATAAATCAAGTTTGAAAACAAAATGCAAAAATTAGACTTCACAATTCTATAATACACATCATTTATCTGCTATCTTTTCTTTTACAATGGGTTAGGTCAAGTTTTAGATAATCTTCCGATGATGCAATCTGTTGACACAGGATAAGAAGTAGAATAGCGAAACTTGACCTCACCCAGTGATTAAATAATAAACAGAAAACAAAACAATTAGACCTAAAAAAGACTAGATTGAAAAATAATCTGGGTAAACATGTAGAAAATCAACCCTGACGCCACGGTCATTACCGGCGGCCATCTTTGTTGTTATGGCATGTCATTAAAAAGCTAAAATTAAAATTCTATAGCTATACCTAACCCTAACCCTAAAAACTTCAATTGTCCGAAAATTCTAAAGCTATACCTAACCCAAACCCTAAAACCTTCCATTTGTGAAACCCTTTTAGAATTTATAGAACTCTGTTTCCAGCAACCGGTAGCGTCGTGACGTCACGGTCGAGATTCTTCACTGCAGCCATAATCTGACCAACTCTTATGCTATATTGAATCTGTTTATTAGTACTGTAAATTATTTTAAATTAAAAAATATTCACTGGACATCATCTTACCATAATGATGTGAAGTGTTCATCCATAGTTACGACTGGCATCATTTTCAGCCCAATTGTTTCCTGAAAGGATAATTACAGACACATCAACTCGTCCTCATCTCACGACTCAGTCTCTGTATGTGCATTTTCTCTTCTGGCAATACCTGCCATGTGTTATCTTTGTTTTCTAACAGCGATTCTCAAAGGACCGATGCATTTGAAATGAGTTGATTTTTGAACAGTTTGGGGGATGCACTTTCTACTGAGCTCAAGCTCTGTGTTGTCCTGCATGTTTCTTCAGCACTGTTTGGGAGGCAAAATATAAGTACCATACTTTGCAAATTCGATCAAGTAAGCTGGTCAGCATATATGGAGAATAAAGATCATATGGTTGTACTTTGAAAACTCCTGTTGATTTTGGCATTATACCATGAAATTTGAGTTTGTACCACAAACAAGGAATGAAATTTATGAGAATATGCATCTGAAGCTCTAATAAGTCGATCAGTTTTTTAGGTTGATTGGTATTTAGTATTAGTGGAGGAAAGAATCTTGCAGGTAAAACGTTGAAATTTGAGCTTCGTATTTTATCGCAACATTTTATGTCCTGATATTTCACAATTTGAGTGAAATATTGGCTGGTGCGAACATGATTGTCAAACCATTCCTGATCTCTCTATATCATCCAATTCAGATTTATGAACAACACATTCAGGAGATACGCACTTCATGCTATTTTTATTAAAACTAATTCAAATGTTTCACAAAATTGTTGAAAATTATTTTTAAAGCTATTTAAATTCTACTTTAAAAATTACAAAAATAAATAATAATAATAATAAAATAATTTTTTAAAAATAAATGTGTGACATCACACAGGGCCGGTCAAAAACTGTTACACTTTCTTATACCCCCTTTACTCCATCCACCCTGGAGCGTGACGTACTTTATGGACGGTCCCTGTATGAATGAGACTGATTTTTGTATTAAATTATAAACCAAATTCATCTAAGGCGTCTAGTTTTTTTGGTTTTTTTAACTTGAATGGAATGTTTTATTGTTTTAACAAAATCCGTTAAATCGATAAAGGGTGTTCCTATTTTAATACCAATAATTTATTCTAATTTTAGATACGTCAAAACTCGTCTTCATGAATGCATGGTTAAGTTGTGTCTGTCCTTGAGGTATTATGTATTCGAGCCACAAATAATTCAGTTGAAATTATTTCAGGGACACGTTGTCTGGCTAAGTAAATGCCCGTCCATAAAGAATACAAAATTTAATACTGTTAACACTGTTTTAATAGTGTTCATGTTAAATCAATACTTTACCCAATAGCCATCCAAGTTTTGAAGAAGTCGTTTGAATGTTTTCATTTTGACAATCCCCCTCCAGGTCCAGTTGTCCACTTTCCTGGTCCACATCGTTCTCAGCGTGCTGTTCAGCTGTCCGTGTGCAAAGGTTTTCACGGCCGTTGTGTGTCTCTTCATCTTCACCAACATGTTGCTGTTCGTCCATTTCTACGTGATCACCTACATGCGGAAATCACTGGCAGCTCATAGCAAGAGGGAAAACATTTCTCATACGGAGAGTAAAGCAGAGGAAATAGCGAATGGTGATAGTGATAATCATACAGACCAGATTAGGAATGGTGATGCCGATACTCACACAGACCAGATTAGGAATGGTGATCCCGATACTCACACAGACCAGATTAGGAATGGTGATGCTATCCGAGGCGAGATTAAGAACGATGCTATTATCATAAGGGAGACAACGAAAGCTGATACTAGCATAGGGGAGATTAGAAATGGTGATGCTAGCAAAGGGGAGGTAAGGAAGGGTGATGCTAACAGAGACGAGTTTAAGAACGTTGATACTATCATAAGGGAGAGAACAAAAGATGATACGAACCAACAGGATTTAACGAAACGAGATGCAAACAAAAGAGAGACAAGTAAGAGTGATAATAACAGAGTCGAGATTAAGAACATTGTTACTGCCAGCAGGGCGGTACCGAAAGGAGATACTAACAAAGGGGAAACAGAGAAGAGTGTTGCTAAGAGAGGCGATATTAAGAACGTAGATACAATCAGAAGGGAGATAATGAAGTGTGATACTATCAAAGGGGAGACAAGGAATGATGACCATAGAAAAGTGGAGATTACGAACGGTAATAATTTAAAAAACGAGAGCATTGAAAGAAAAAAAGACATATAGATCTAGTAAAGACATCCACAAATAAAATCGTGACATCCTTCTGTTTACTTTGTTCTGTTTACATAGTCCTCTTTACGATGTTGTTAAAATTAGTTGACATGCCGAAATCCCGAGATGATAGGCTGCAATTTCAGGCGATATTTTGAGGAGGTTACACGTTTAATTCCTTATCTGATGTACTTATAGCAAATAATCCTAACTACAGCCCCAAAATACAATTAACATAACACTAACTATAACCTCATAACATTAATATCATATTGCCAGAGCCCCAACTCTAACCCTAGCCATAAAACCACTAAAATAATAGCACACAACTAACCCTAACCTCATCGATACTAATATCATTTAACACTAATAATAGCACATAACTAACCCTAACCTCATCGATACTAATATCATTTAACACTAATAATAGCACACAACTAACCCTAACCTCATCGATACTAATATCATTTAACACTAATAATAGCACATAACTTACCTTAACCTCATGATACTAATATCATTTTAACACTAATAATAGCACATAACTTACCCTAACCTCATGATACTAATATCATTTAACACTAATAATAGCACACAACTAACCCTAATCTAATGATACTAATATCATTTAACACTAATAATAACACATAACTAACCCTAACCTCATGATACTAATATCATTTAACACTATCCTGATTCTGACACCAGTAAACCCCAGAAGACTATGAGTGAATATCGAAACTCTGAAGACATAAGTTGAGCCGCAAAACCAAACCTCATAACACCGGTAATGTGGTAGCATATAATCCAAACCAAAACAGATTTGAAAAAGCCAAACATGGAGTGTACAACTTGCTTAGTCGTGAGTTTTCTGATTATTTGTTTGTAGTAGTTCATATTTAACCTTTTACACTACACAAATATAATGCATGCTGTGACAGAACTTAAAGTTGATCAGAAGAAAATACTAAAGACACCAGTCGGTTTTGTATCAATACAAAGTAGCTAATAAAGTGCATTTACTTATTTACTTTAAAACACAGGATAAAGTTTGAAATGTGTGGTTTCCTAAAATGTTTAAGATGACGATTAAAAACTCAATCTGTGAACATTGAACGAATATTTTTTTTTTTTTAATTTTTGTTCTCGTCTTAACTCCAGTGTGTCCGATAATAAAATATCAAACATGAATAAATATTGATACATTTCTCAGATCAAAATCTGCTGTGATGCCCCTCACCTGTTAACAATATTATATCTGCTTAAAATACATTTGTTAAATTTATTAAATCTTGACTTTAAAACAGTGAGATTATTGAAATAGACATTAGTTCTAACTAAATCTTAGAAACTGAATTTGTCCTCCTCTCTTTAATGAAAATAAATCTCATTGGCCTAGTTTGATACTACGTATCGATACTAACATTGATTTGACTAAACTAATTGTTTGCTAAATATTATTTACATTTGCCATACAGTTAATATTTTTAAAAATATATCTGAATAAAGAAATGCGATCATTTTTCGCCATAGATGTTTTCAAACTGATTTAAATTAAATATTTGTTAAAACTAATATATGCTTCATATTTATGATAATTTTTCAAAAAATTAGAAATTTTTTTATAAATCAGATCTGTATAATTTGAAAGATTTAATGTACCTAAATTATTTAAAATCAAAAAGTTCTTTTTTTAGTTTGTAAAATATTCGCGATTATTCTACTCTTTAAAACAACAGAAAAATTATTTTGTGCAAAATTGTTAACTCTTGAATCTTTTGACTTTGTTTCTACGATTGTGTGAACGGAGTTAATTCATTTGTTTCTGCATTTCTCTTTGTATTTTACTTTGGTGCAAAGACAGAACTATAACTGTAAACAAGAGTTATATTTACTGAACTAGTTCATAAACCAACGACTATTATTTGCCCACACAAACACACACAATTTTAACATTAAGCTCACGTTATTAAGGATCAGTGATTTCCTATACACGTCATGAAATTTATTTAGTCACCTTTGCACTGGCTTGGGGGCCGTCCATAAAGTACGTCACGCTCCAGGGGGGAAGGGGTGTAAGAATGTGTGACAGGGGGTGTCCGCCATGTGTGACGTCACGGTGTTTTATGTTAAATTTTATATATTTTGTTACTAAAAAATATATTTTTGTACGAAAGTGTGACGTACTTTATGGGGGGAGGGTCCAAAATTTGTGACATTTTGTAACAGCGGGGAGGGGGGAATTAAAAATGGTCAAAAATAGTACTTTATGGAAGACCCCATGGATATTATGGGCCATAATAATTTAGTTTATTTAAAACCATTACATCTACAACACAACTATCTATTACAACACTCAGACTAGGGGATTAAAAATATATTGTTGTGTGTGCAAAAAAAAATGCATAAAAATCCGCCTCCTTCCCGTCTGGAGTTCAGCTGCCTGATCATACCAGGAAAACAAACATATTAACAACTTCGAAACTCTAATAAAAATACAAGCCATGGATTAACAATAGTCTACTGTATAAACGGGTCGTCCGCAACTTATAAGACTAGATACGACCCGCGGCGTAGCATACGCCACAGACTTGCTCACAGGTTATGCTAACAGTCACAAACATCAGCACGAAGATATGAGAACATCAAGTGTGATCGTGGACGACGGGAGGGGAAACCACCGACACATTGTTGGTCTTGAGACATGCACACTGTGGTTGTTGTTACCTGTCCCCCGACCCTGCACCACCCTCACTTGTCAGCCCTACACTGTGATCGGTCGACCCCAGTGAGGGTCATTTGTCATGCTTATTGGCTCTCGTCTTGGGCTTGTCATCATTTCTTGGGAATTATTTATGTAGATAAGAAATACATTTACAGTAGCGGTTCAAAATAACGAGCGATAGATTGTACATTTAGAAAAAAGTCGTGAAGTTGAAGCTCAGAGAGCTCACATTTTATAGTTTGTTAAAGATTTAAAACCATGTGACAATGAAGCTACACAAGTTACATTTCTATGGTGTTTTTTTTTTTTAATTTACTTCATAACCATACACCAAAGTATTTATTTATTTCTCCAAATCGACACCAAAATGTTTTTTAAAACAAAATTATATCCGGAGCTGTTTACTCTTATTAAAAAAAATTATATGTAAAAATGAGTTCCCTTCCAGCCAAAAACAACCTGCCATTGCAAGAAATAAATATACCCGTTTCAAAACAATTCCATCGACAAGATATACATCAAAGTACCTAATCAATACTTCCGCAGAGTTGAGCTTTGAAAGACTTGTAACAGATAAACGATATTGGTATTCCAAGAAGATAAACGTATGTAACATAGTCTTGGGAGCTAAATTAAACCAATCACCATCTTAGAAATTTTCAACTCGAACTCTTGCATAGAATCTTTTGAAATAAATTGCATTTATTATTTTTTAATAAACCTGCCCGATGTTTTATCACACTAGTCATGGTTTTGTACGACGGTAGTCGGTTCAAGTCGAAGCGATTTATATATATATATATATATATATATATATATTAATGAAATCATTTCTATAAGTTAGCACATGAAATCTAAAGCAGTGGCGTCGCTAGGGGGTGCAGTGGGGGGCGGGCAGCCCCGGGTGACACCATCAGGGAGTGACACCAACAAGTAAAATTATGTATGTTCCCGTTATTTGGCACTGGAAAATTAGGAGGCGTTCTATGGGTTAATTCGTGAGGGGGTGACACCATGAGCTACCGCCCCGGGTGACACCAACCCTAATGACGCCTCTGTTCTGAAGTTATATTTATTGCAATGACTACACCGTTTAGCGTTTGGATTTCGATACTTTAGCCACAAACCCACTCTTACAATTTTTTTAAATACGCAAAATGTATTTAGTATTATCCGAAAGAATTTTGAGTTAGCAGCAATAACTCGTAAAATCACGGAATGTACTAAAACACACTGAAGTTAAATGACGGCAAGACCGAAGCTATTATTTGTGGCCCCGACGCCAATCTGCGCAAAGTAGCCATATCATCGATACAAGTTGGCACTTCTGACATCACTTTGTCCAACGCCGCCAGAGATATTCGTTTCTATATCGACAGTAAACCCACGATGACCACCAACATTTTTCCTGTTGTCAAAACTTGTTTTTGCCGTCTTAGTGCACTGGGTCAGATGCGTCCTCAACTGAATATGGGAACAGCAAATGATCTCGCCATTTCTTAATACAATCTAGCCTGCATAACTGCAAAATTATTCGGTGGGCATTGCTTCAAAACCAACTGCAGAGACTCCAAAATGTTTAAAACGTTGAGGCTCGGATTGTACTGAGAATAGTAAAGTCAGGCGACATTAAACTGGTACTTTGGGATCTAAACTGGTTTCCTGTTGCTAAATGAAAAGACCAAAAGATTCTGTTACAATCTTATAGCGCCGCAGTGTTGTAACATGCATCTCTAAAGGAGTTCTGTTCCTCCACACCAGGGATCGGGATACTTTTTCTTTGAGAAAGCCATAAAC
This sequence comes from Radix auricularia, assembly GCA_002072015.1. Taxonomy (NCBI): domain Eukaryota; kingdom Metazoa; phylum Mollusca; class Gastropoda; family Lymnaeidae; genus Radix; species Radix auricularia. The sequence goes on from MUZC01001018.1 coordinate 123,359, forward strand.
TCAACATATTTTGAAAAGTAGTTCCGTGAGAGCCATACATTATATTCAAACTAAAAATGCAAGTAAAAGTGTGCATTTTGTTTATTTTCAAGGCTTAAGGTACAATAATTATGTCTATGAATTCTTTTGATGACATAATTATGCAGTTTTCATATGGAAATAATACATGTAGATCAAAGGATTCTGAATAAACAAAAATATGTGAGCCAAATGCAGTCATCAATAGAGCTACATATGGATCGTGAGCCATGGTTTCCCGACCCCTGCTTTACGCAGTCCCTTCTGAAATTTCCAGGACTGGATGGACACAGGATGAAGTCTTTGGATAAGCTGAATAGTACGCTACACACTGTGCTGGACAGACACGCCCCTATCACCCCCGAAAATGTTACGTTGACACGGAAACCTTTCTGGTATTCATCAATAAGTGACGAACTTCGACGCGCCAAGAAAGATCGGCGTATAGTAGAAAAGACGTGGTTGAAATCAAGACTCATCGTTCACATGGAAATTTATTCCACTGTCAAGCGACTAACATCGTACATCGTATTCATGGGTGGTAACCGATTGTACTCCAGGGGCTTTTATTTAGTATCAACTTTAAATTAAACGTGTAAAAAAAATCAATGAACATAATCTTAATCTTAATAGGAAAAACTAATCAAAAGATATTCATAGTGAGCTTACATTGAACTAAAATGTGTCACTACTTTACCCCCCCCCCCATAGCTACTTAGTATAGTTACAATACAAGTGAAAATTGTTTACCTCTTGGTAGAATCGGCATTTTCAATCAACTAAATAGTTTTTTTGCGGAGGTGCCGGCTCAAAATGCTGGCATGTCACAGATAGAACTTATGTCCATGCCCAGGGATCAAGCACTCAGTACTGCTACGTGATGGAGAACTCTTTTGTTTGCTTATCATTACATCAACACTAAAATATGTAGTATCAATGGACCAGGTTACCATATCACTGATATATTATTTTAATTTAAAGATCAACTTGAGCATGAAACGTTTATATTAAACCCCTTATATTAATTTCACCACCGTCTCTTCGTCCGCAGGGCGGAAAAACAAACGTAAAAAATGACCCATTTCCCGTGATGCTGAAATTTTGCACATGGACTTGTGTCATCTAACAATGCATTGTATCAAAATTTCAGATCGATCAAATGTACTGTAATAAAATTAATGCACTTTTAGTTTATCTCTATTTAACAGTATGGTAGTCGTCTGTTGTTGAAATCCACGTGTTTGCTGGAGTTGAGTCCAACCATTGGTGACCACACCCTCACCCCACCCGTCCCCGTTTTACAGTATTTGGGCGTTCAGTCTGTAAATGTTATGTTATTAATTTGCTTAGAGATCTGTCGATACTTCTTATGCTCTGTTACTCTCCTCCCCTTCCCATCCTCAAAGTACGCCACTGACTTTTTGAATGATGTTACTAATGACAATCTTCACATTTGCCCAGACTTCTTCTTTTTTTTTTTTAAATCGTGGACAGATAACATTTTTATAAAACCTCCAATGGCCGTCAGGATAACATTGAAATAGGATGAATTCAAACAAAATCTTTCAATTATTCTAAAGGTGACGTTCCAAAAAAAACAAAAAAAAACAAAAGAAAACACACAACAAAAAACCACCTCAGAAATTTAATGAGATGCGTGATGCTTTCTCTCGCTAACTCTGGGTTCGGAGTGAAGAAAAATCTGATAGCTGTAATCTGAGTGCAGTTATGATGAATGTTTTGGTACAAACGGTTGTTGAATGCATAGTTTGTCAATAAGTTCAGTAGACGGAAATATGACGCCTTGAGGCCACCATTCTTCGGTTACAGCTACTACACAACTAATCTATGTAACCTGTAAGAAATCTGTATTTATAGCCAACATCAAAGAGCTTTCAGGAAACAGCTGAATTAGACACACGCACACACCATTACACACTCACGTACACACATGCACGCGCACACACACAACAAAAAACTTGATATTAAACAGCTTATTCCATTTAATTGGGAATTAATTTTATTTAACCCATTTTTTTCTGTCCATGCCAAGATCATCTAGTCCCATTCTCTGGACACATCCAGGATACACAAACAATGGCTTGGGGTCAGTCATAAAAACTTTGCAATTTGTGATATGAATACCAAACTTATTACATGTTTAAACAAGTGTGGATTAGCGATATGAATAGTCAATAAAGTGATGGGGCGTGAGAGATGGAGGGTCGGGGATAATGGGGAGAACCATGTACCCTACATCGAGATACGCACTCTCGCAACAGGTGGACGCCTTTGGGTAACAGTGTCCAATCAGATCGAATGAAAGTTTGACCCCCACATCAGGGGGTTGACTCGACAGACTGGTCACTCTGAGCTGGGCTGTAGGAGCTCACACAGCAGTCCGTTAACTCCAAGTAAGTTTGTACCACGTCAAAATCTCAGAGATCAAATGAAAATTGTGTAATAAAAATAATCATGTAATCTGTTTTAAATTTGTTTAATTTTTCTTACGTCGATCTCAGTCATGTACGTTCATAAACATTTGTTTCAAGCTGTATAGGTCTAATGTCAACTTCAGATGTATCTCAAATTAAAGTGTAGGCCAGTCTGTAGCTTATAGCTGAAAGCTGTATCCCATGCTTTGTAGGTCTACTTTCATCTTCAGATGTATCTCAAACTGTAGACTGTAGGTTTTGTCTGTGGCTTACAGCTCTACTCCATACTTTGTAGGTCTACTTTCATCTTCAGATGTATCTCAAACTATAGACTGTAGGCTTGTCTGTAGCTTACAGCTATATCCCATGCTTTGTAGGTCTACTTTCATCTTCAGATTTAACTAAAACTGTAGACTGTAGGTCTGTCTAAAGCTTACAGCTCTGTCCCATACTTTGTAGGTCTACTTTCAAATATCAGGTTCAACTCAATCTTTAGCTTCCTGGTGTATCCCTTACTTGGTAGGTCTATTTTTAGCTATATTCTCAATGTTTTATTATTGGCATTCCTGTTTTTCCTTTTCTCCGTGTTAGGATTGTCCTGTGATGTTTTCCCGAGGTCAAGGGAAGTAACTGAGCGAGTGGAACATCCTTAGTTTGTTTTGTAGAGTCAGCTCCTTTATGTCCCATAGCAGAGGCGTCACTAGGTTTGGTGTCACCCGGGGCGGTAGCTCATGGTGTCACCCGGGGCGGTAGCTTTTGGTGTCACCCCCTCACGATTTAATCCATAGAACTCTTCCGAGTTTTCCAGTGCAAAATAACTGGAATATATAGAATTTTACAGTCTGGTGTCACCCCCCTGATGGTGTCACCCTGGGCGGCCCGCCCCCACCGCACCCCCTAGCGACGCCACTGTCCCATAGTAACACGTAAAGACCAAAAACTGCAACGTCCATTCAGCTCTTGTCCTAGCCTCTGATTTGAACGCTATATTTGTTTGTTGGTACCTAAAATATCTATTTAATGTTTTAAATAAAATTTTTAAACGATTATTTTTCCTTTTATTCCATCCAAAAAACACCTTAACCTATACATTAATAAATTTTTATTTTGTGACATAACACACGTTTTGAAACGCAAATGTTTACCATCGTTCACTAATAAGTCATCGATTGTGATGCTGTACCCCTCTAGGATTTAACTGAAAATGTAATAAAAGGTAATTTTAAAAAGAAAAAAAATCGATTTCATTGCAGTTGAACAAACCTTGAAATTTGTAGAAATAGCGATCTCAACTGACGTAGCCATGCTATGATTATGAGCTTTAAAAATACTCACAGGAAACTTGACTTTGTCTATAAGTTTGGAGATAGCTTATTTTTTGTTTTCTTTCTATCAATGAGAAATATAAACTCATCTGCATAATTTTGATCTCATTTTCAGACTTCATTTTGGGAAGTTGCTGACGCCGTTTACTACGTCACAAGAATAATGGCGTCATTTAGTCTTCAGAGTTTGGAGTCAATGTACAATGACACAATGGCTCACGCTGGTAGGTGGGACATAATGGGTCACTATGATATGTTCGACCTAATGGTCACGCTGGTAGGTGGGACATAATGAGTCAAGCTGGTAGGTGGGACATAATGGGTCACGCTGGTAGGTGGGACATAATGGGTCACGCTGGTAGGTGGGACATATTCTGTCAGGATGTTCGGTGGGAAATAATGGCTCAGGCTAGTAGGTGGGACATAATGGGTCACTATGATATGTTCGACCTAATGGTCACGCTGGTAGGTGGGACATAATGGGTCACGCTGGTAGGTGGGACATAATGGGTCACACTTGTTTGGTGGGACATATGGGGTCACAAAGGTGATGTGAGATTCTAGATTCTAATTCTAGTTCGAGACATAAAACGTGTTTAATATAATGCGCACTGATCGTGAATATATTTTTAAAAAGTATTGTCAATACAATGCGCACCTCATTGCGCGACAGGAAAGGTTGTTGAACAGAAAACGAACCACGACACTCTATCTAAAAAATAAACATGATACATTGAGATGAATATAATAATTTTAAAATTCAATAATTCAATTACTGTACATTAGTTTTATTTTAAACTTTGATATCTAATTTTTATCTCCGGCACGAGTCTGCCTGCAAAATTTCAGCTCGCTAGCTTACGAGAAAATGGGTTAAAAATGGATCCAAAGTTTTTTCGGCACGCACGGCTCAGAAAGCACAAGTTAATATAAATGATTTTTTAAAATGCTAGTGAGTCCATTTGATTTGATTTATCCGAACAGATCCACAGATAGAGCCGTACTTCATGATGAAATCTCCAGGAAATGTTTTGGTTGTTCTTGGAATCTACTTGCTATTTGTTTGGCAAGGACCTAAATGGATGGCGCCATACAAGCCGTGGGATTTACAACACATCATCATCCTGTACAACTTTGGTTTGGTGCTTCTGTCGTCATACATAGCGTTGGCTGTAAGTGTAGATAGTGTTAATGTCGTCATACATAGCGTTGGCTGTAAGTTTAGATAGTGCCAGTGCCGTCATACATAGCGTTAACTGTAAGTTTAGATAGTGCTAGTGTGTCAAATGACATTGCTGTGATGTTACCTTTCTTTATGCCCAAAATTATGATGCACATGAAGTATTAAAATTTTTTATTATTATTACCGAACAATTTAAGGAGAACTGCAAATTTTACATGTAGGTTATGTTGTTATTATTGGCTGAATATAGATGTTATTTAATTTAAAGTACAAAAGAAGCCACCCCGAGTAGCTTTTTAATGTTGTGTATCTTTGCAATACATACAATTCTAACACTTGAATAAGATCGCATTTAATTTAAAATAAGTTTTAGGATTTTAAAAAAAGTTTCTGTCATTGATTCCTCTGACCAATTCATTTTGCTGTGTGCCACAGCAAGTTAAATAATTTCTTTAATGTCCAGGCTTTGCATGCTGTTTATCTTGTTGGAAATTATTCGTGGAGATGTAATAACGTTCAAGCGATGGAGTTTGCTGGAGAACGCAGCATTGTAAGTAATTGTCATAGTCGCTAATGAAAGGACATTTTTACAGTGTGCATTACGGGCACATGGGCGCTCTACATTACCGTTAAAAATATTTTTAAACTTCTGATTAAGAAAAAAACCTTCAATGACATGTCTCAAAAGAAAACATTACCTTTTATTTTATGATATTCCCCTAACTTGGGTATATGAAAGGTAAGTAGCCAGTAGCAATAATCAAGATGTTTAAATCACTAACTGTTGATATGATAGTGAAAAATGTAACATGTGGGGACAATTTAGGTCAGTGGCGTACGAACATAAGGTGGTTGGGAGCTTAACGCAGCCATTGTTTGACATGTTTTTAGCCGCCAACGTTATAGAGTTTTTTTTTATCCCCTAATATAAGCTAAGACAAAATTATAGTTAGGTAATGATTAGAAGAAAGCATTCCTTCATGAAATCATTTTTATAAAATTTAAATAATAAATAAAAAAGTAAAAATAAATAATTGAAGCTAATGAAATGTGTTTGGTTATTTGTATTAAAGTTACAATTTTAAAAAAATGAAATAACTTGCTGTTTTTCTTTTTCATGACAAATTTGTATTCTTTTTTTCAGCAATATTATGTAAGTATTTAATTACGTCATTTTGATAACATTTAATATTTCAAATTATTTTATAAGGGATTAAAAATATTCATTGATTTTTTAAACTCGATAATTGACTGTTTTGTGTTCAATAGGCATTAAAGATATACATACCATAGGGGCCGTCCATAAACTACGTCACGCTCCAGAGGGAGGGAGGGGATGTAAGAAAGTGTGACAGTTTGTGACAGGGGGAATGGGGGTGTCCGGCCATGTGTGACGTCACGGTTTTTTAATGTTAAATTTAATTATTTTGTTAATAAAAAAATATATTTTCTGTACGAAAGTGTGACGGACTTTAAAGGTGGGGGGGGGGGGTGTCCAAGATTTTTGACAGTTTGTGACAGGGGGGAGGGGGCAGTTAAAAATGATCAAAAATAGCGTGACGTACTTTATGGACGGCCCCATACGCTAATTGTCTCGTTAATAGTTTGACAAAAAATAATTAAACAACAAAAAATACCATGACTTTTGTAAAGTAAATTCCATAACGCACTATTAAAAATAAAAATGAAATCACAAAATGCTCAACTGTAGAGTGTTACAAACTCTATCTCTATCTTATTGCGCTATTGAAATCGTAACAATCCTATATGAACGGAACTATCTGGTCGTTGGGTTAAGTTTTACGACAATAGCTCGGTACTGCATTGGGGATTAGACATTGGAATAATTTGCTGACTAATACTAGGGCTGTTATCGATTAATTTAAATTTAATCGTTAACTTTTGAAAAATTACCGAATAATTAATCGATAATTTTGATTAAAGCTAAAATAAGATGTATGACGTCATTAAACTTAAAATTTCAAGAGAAGTAACAAAAACAGGCAATTGACATTTTTAAAATTTAAATATAAGTAGTTAAATATAATTTCCATAAATTTAACTTTTGCTATATTGTTAATCAAGTAAAAACAATGTTTAATTTCTTATATCACTTTCCTTATAAAAAAAAGCTTATTTTAAAGTTTACACTTACAAAAATCTTTTTTTTAAATGGAGAAGTTTGTAAGTAAAAAAAAAAGCAAACTATTATTAATTATAAATTATTTATTAATAAATCGGTACAGTCATTGAAAATATGTACCTTAATTTTATTGACTATTTTATCGATTAAAATAATTTTAATCGATAAAAAATTGTACCGATTAATCGAGAAATTAATCGATAATTTCTGCAGCCCTAACTAATACATTTATTTTATCCTTTTCGCTTATTCGAATTCATGTTTTTATTATAATTTCGTAGATTTGACGCCTTGCTTCATGAATATAGCGGTAACTATTAAAGTAGGTCTCCGGTTTCAAGGCAATCATTTGACTCATCTGTAGCAATCTATATTTTAATCCACAGAGTTTGGACATTGCCTGGTTATTTTTTATATCGAAGGTGATCGAGTTGTTGGACACGGTACGTTGCATGTGGCCAATGTCAGAGAGTTCAAGGTCATTTCCATTGAACTCGAGTCAAAAGTTAATTCATCTATTTATTTATTAATGTTTGTTGTTGTTGCATAATCACCCAGCTCCTATGGGCACCTAACAATAGTTAGGGAAATAAAGGCGGCTGGCTAATGCGTGGATCCCTCATAGCCGTGGCCTGTGAACGCTGCATCACTTGCCAACATACCAGCATGGTCTGTGGACGCAACCATCTTCTGTATAGAAGGAGCGTCTGTATAGATTAAAAGAAGAAAACTCTTATTTCATTTAACGTTGATATGACCCCGTCATTTGTTTATGACTCGAACAACTTGAAAACGCAATCATTACATAACAAATGTAAAACGATTGTAAACAACCTTACCCAAATAACTATAGCTAAGGTTAATAACAATTACACGACATACGGCCCCTGGTCTACAGCATCACAAAGTCTTGCTTCCACTCTTTCAGGTATTTTTTATTATTCGCAAGAAAAACAACCAGGTGACGTTCCTGCACGTCTACCATCATACGTCAATGGTCTTGTTTTCGTGGACGGTGGTCAAGTTTCTACCCAAAGATTCAAGTAACTATTACATATTATGAAACATGAGATGAAATGCATATCTTGACTTCATGTTTAATCAACATAAATAAGTCTCTGAATTAATGGTTAGAAATATTCGACAGCATACTATAAAAGAATAAAATAAACTATTTTTGTTAAAATGGAAATAATATGTAAATTTTATTTATATGATAAGCCTTTAAAAATTGCATGTATATCCAAAAAAAAATTAGAATAGCGAAACAGAAATTCCAAAATCCACTGGGCCGTACATGAATCTTTCCAGTAGCAAGGAAGTATTATAAACCTATACAAAACACTGTCGTGTTATATGTTCTTGTGGTAACCTCGGTCACGTTATTTTATAAGAAAATTCACACATCATTATAAGAAATATTATTTTAATTTAAAAGCCAGTCCAAAATAGTCGGATAAATCTGCCTTATTATACTCAGCTTTATAGTAATCATTTGGGCATAAAAATTACTAATATTTCTGAGAGTAGTAGGGGATGCAGGAAACGGTTAGTAAATCGGTGGCGTAC
>MUZC01001019.1:18638-62268 GCA_002072015.1 Radix auricularia
GTAGTGGTGAGATGGGGGATGGGTAGAGAGTAGTGGTGAGATGGGGAATGGGTAGAGAGTAGTGGTGAGATGGGGAATGGGTAGAGAGTAGTGGTGACATGGGGAATGGGTAGAGAGTAGTGGTGAGATGGGGAATGGGTAGAGAGTAGTGGTGAGATGGGGAATGGGTAGAGAGTAGTGGTGAGATGGGGGATGGGTAGAGACTAGTGGTGAGATGGGGAACGGGTAGAGAGTAGTGGTGAGATGGGGAACGGGTAGAGAGTAGTGGTGAGATGGGGAACGGGTAGAGAGTAGTGGTGAGATGGGGGGTGGGTAGAGAGTAGTGGTGAGATGGATGAATAGAGAGTAGTGGTAAGATGGGGAATGGGTAGAGAGTAGTGCTGAGATGGGGGATGGGTAGAGAGTAGTGGTGAGATGGGGGATGGGTAGAGAGCAGTGCTGAGATGGGGGATGGGTAGAGAGTAGTGGTGAGATGGGGGATGGGTAGAGAGTAGTGGTGAGATGGGGAATGGGTAGAGAGTAGTGGTGAGATGGGGATGGGTAGAGAATAGTGGTGAGATGGGGAATGGGTAGAGAGTAGTGGTGAGATGGGAAATGGGTAGAGAGTAGTGGTGAGATGGGGAATGGCAGAGGGTAGTGGTGAGATGGGGGATGGGTAGAGAGTATTGGTGAGATGGGAAATGGCAGAGGGTAGTGGTGAGATGGGGAATGGGTAGAGAGTAGTGGTGAGATGGGGGATGGGTAGAGAGTAGTGGTAAGATGGGGAATGGGTAGAGAGTAGTGGTGAGATGGGGGATGGGTAGAGAGTAGTGGTGAGATGGGGAACGGCAGAGGGTAGTGGTGAGATGGGGGATGGGTAGAGAGTAGTGGTGAGATGGGAGATGGCAGAGGGTAGTTGTGAGAGGGGGGATGGGCAGAGAGTAGTGGTGAGATGGGGGATGGGTAGAGAGTAGTGGTGAGATGGGGAATGGCAGAGGGTAGTGGTGAGATGGGGGATGGGTAGAGAGTATTGGTGAGATGGGGAATGGCAGAGGGTAGTGGTGAGAAGGGGAATGGTTAGAGAGTAGTGGTGAGATGGGGGATGGGTAGAGAGTAGTGGTGAGATGGGGAATGGCAGAGGGTAGTGGTGAGATGGGGGATGGGTAGAGAGTAGTGGTGAGATGGGGAATGGGTAGAGAGTAGTGGTGAGATGGGGGATGGCAGAGGGTAGTAGTGAGATGGGGATCGGGTAGAGAGTAGTGGTGAGATGTGGAATGGTTAGAGAGTAGTGGTGAGATGGGGAGTGGGTAGAGAGTAGTGGTGAGATGGGGAATGGGTAGAGAGTAGTGGTGAGATGGGGAGTGGGTAGAGAGTAGTGGTGAGGAAATTGCTGGTTAGAGGTAATGGGTAGGGAAAAGAAAGAAACAAGTGGAAAGGGTTCAAGGGTCGGGAAAAGGTCAAAGAGGAAGTTAAGGGTTCAAAGAGGCGTGGAAAAGTTCAATATGGCGGAAAAAGGTTCAAAATGCTGGAAAAGGTTCAAAGAGATGGGAAAAACGTTTAAAGAGGTGATAAAGGGTTCAAAGAGGTAGGAAAAGGTTGAAAGAAGCGGGAAAATGGCCAAAGTTTGTAAATCACTTTTATTATTAAAAAGGTGCACCGGATTTCAGCTCCGGTCAAAGATGTGTTTAAAGGTTCGAAGAAGTGAGAAAATGTTTAAAAAGAAGCGGGTAGCGATTTTTTGAAAAGCGGGAAATGGTTCAAATATTTTCAATCACTTTTATTATTAATATGGGTATGCCGGATTTCGCCCTCGGCGCCGGTAAATCCAGAATCCGGCCATTTTTACAAAACCGGCCTCAGTCGAGCTTTGCGGGTCTCGGCACTTGCAGTTTACAATATCTCGCTGAATTTTTTAAAATTAAAAAAAAATATTAAAAGCTAAAAAAAAACCCCACTTAATTTGAATTTTAATGGTGCTTTAATGGTACCTCGGTATACCTCTGCTTTGGTATAAGCTCAACTCGGTATCCGTCCTGTTTGGACGCGAAACATTTTGCTTAGTATCGGACCTTTCTTTGGAATACCCCCAGCGTGCTAGAACTTTATGGGGGTCTTCCATAAATGACGTCACACAATTTTGGACGATTTCCCCCACCCCACGTGACACGTCGTACAATAAGTTACCCTCCCCCTTAAATGTGACATCATAAAGTTTCACAACTTCCCCACCTCTAATAATAGCTGTATGTCTTATTTTCAAATTATTTTATCGTCGCTTGAATGTGTATTTAGTTAAGAGTACGACTGCACTCTAATATTGTAATAGACCAAGAGCAAACATCCAAGGTCATTAAATAAATTGTAAACAATCAAAGATTTAACATTAACTTTTATTTAAAGTTGCGAGCTTTGATGTGACGTCACAGTTGCTTACAACTACAACACTCTCCCTCGTCACAAGTGTGTGACCCTCCTTTCCCCTAGGTGCGTGACGTCACTGTTGTTGCGAGTTGTAACTGAGCTGCTAATAACTATAAACTGTCACTGTTGTGTGTTGTAACCGAGCCGCCAATTTTCATCTCAAAACAATGTGAAAACTAAAAACTGAAACTAAAATTTAAAATGACTTAAGTAGCATTATGTGTTTATGTATTTTGTTTCATCTTGAACTTCTGGAACTTAATATTACTTTATGTTATTGTAATTATTTTACATTTCAATGATTGAGTATGAGTATATGCAGGGCCGGCTTTAGGGAATTGGAGGCCCTAGGCGAAGTGTATTTGGTGGGCCTAAAAATGTAATAGAAAAATAAAAACTTAAAAAATAAAATTACACAATTTATTTAAAACTACCCGTATCTAAATCAACAAATAACTGAAATTTATACTAACATATTCAAGTAGATGTCATAAACCAGGGGTCGGGAAACCATGGCCAATGAGCCAGATATACATATTTATTACATATTTTTAAAAATATAAATTACCTAAATGTGAAAATATAAGGCGCTGGAAATACAATCTTCTCCCTGTAACAAGCAGTGCTTGCATTTGAAAACAAGCTAGAGAGCTCTTCTTCAGTAACATTGAGACAGGTCGTTTAGTACACTTTGAAAAACTGGCAGAGTTCAAAGAAACATGCACATCAAGTGACCCTGCTTCTTAATATTCAGCAGCTAGTAGGGTCAACGTTTAATCTCCTGCAGTCATTTAAAGCGCGGTTTGGAGAATTTCTCAATCGCACTCGTCTTTTTAAGTTCATCATCCATCTACACCAATTTACAGTGGACACCCCTTACCTGTGTTGTATCCCCGGTGTCTTCATCAGATATTTTGAGCTCCAAGCTGCTAACCTGAAAGCCTAAGACATGTTGGTGAATAAGTTCAAGTCACAATAGCGAGCATAGTTGGTGAGCCAACACAAGTGTGCAGAAAAGAAAAACAAACTTCAATACACAGAACAGCTTATTGTCAAAATTTAGAAAAAGCTTTCCGTCATATACCCCACACTGCAGCGAGTGAGTATTGTTGTACTGACATGTTTAGATCGACAAACTACGTATTCATGCGAGCAGTCCTTCCCACATCTAAAGAACATTAAGACCGACAAGAGATCACGTTTAACGGATGGAAGTCTCAACGCCTGCATAAAGCTTAACCTCACCAAGGATCAAACATACAAACCAAAAGCCATCAGCAAAACCAATCAGCACCATATGTCGCATGAACAGCAACGGCATAACAAAGCTATTAAAAAGAATTCGGGTTGAAATTATACAAAATGCACACAGTTACTTGAATTTTTAAGTTTTTAACATGATGTATATAACTCCCACAGAATTACTTTTCAAAATATTTTGTGTCCATGGCTCTCTCAGACAAAAATTCCCGAGCCCTGTCATAGACCTTCAACGAAAATCAGCTTGTCGTGCTTTGATGACAGCAAATTATGCAATAAATTGTAAATATTCTCCAGAGACTAGGCGATATCTTGTTCGATAGATATCACTACCAGACGGTTCAGGCTTTCTTTCGTCATAGTCATTCTCAAATAGTCTTTACAATATTTTAAAAAATTAATTTCAACTTGGAAAAACTTCTTTCTCCCGATACAATAGTAACCGTAATTGTCAATGCTATACGAAAGGCATCAATTAATTGCATACTTAAATGAACTATATAATGCGATTGGCTCAAGGTCTAAGTCGATTAATATGGACTATTTCATACGTTTTCAGTATTCAATAGATAATTAAAAAAAAAAAAAACCCCGAAAATATCAAAATAAGACCAAAAATATTAGCCTTGCAAGACTAATGAATTTTTTTTTTTAAATTTGTGTCTTGCTGTGTTGTTGCTACGCTCTGAAAACGAAAAAATTGAAATACTTTTGAGAAATGAGTTTAGTTTCAACTTAATTTCGTCAAATAATTTTATTGGCACAATTTGTCTACATCCAAATTCCTGCCTAAAGTCTTTTTTATTTTATTATTTTGCAACTTACAACAGCATTTAACATTTAAATGAGAAATGTTTACTACCTTAAAATTTGATACATTTGATACATACTTACTACATTTGATATTCAACAGTTTTTTATTTTGCTTAAATTTAGGTTACCTTTGTCAATCGTGTGAAAATGTGTCTGGACCAATGAATTAAAATTTTTAAAAATTACATTTTAAACATGCACTATTTCAAAATAATCAGCGGATAAATTTATTGCACTAATTGGGTGGTCCTGGTTGTTTTGACCTTTGTCGTAGTTCACTCTTTAAATACTCACTCTTTTTTTCTTCTTTTTTTTTTCTTCTAAAACCACTAATCGGAGGCCCTAGGCGGTTGCCTAGTTTGCCTATGCCTAAAGCCAGCCCTGGTATATGTCATCATTGTCATGTCTGTAGTAATGAACTGCAGTATTCAACAGTCGAGTGTCTCCTCTCGCCAAAAGTCAAGTGATGTAGTACGTTGTTGTTTTTTGTTGTTTTTTTGTGTTCAACCGGATCTCTTTTCATAAATCCGGGAAACCCGGCTATGATCGTATTCAAAAGTATTGAATCCGGTACAGCCCTAATTACTTACAGTTCTGTACAAGTTTATTCTGTAGTCTGATTCTTCTTACGTGTCGCGTCATGAACAGAAAGTTAGGTGTCAACTAAAAGATGGAAAAGTTTATCACAAGATTGAAATGACTTTAGAAGTGGTGTCACAATCTGCAGGGGTTTTTTCATTTTTAAGTCCATCAAATAATCCTTATGAAGTGACATCTGCTGGACACGCCCATTGACCTCTGACTTATAGAGCTCCTCCCCTGTAGGGAGCTATGACGTTCCAAATAAACAAGGGAGTTAAATCACTGAAACCCAGGGGGAGACAAACAATATCCTAAGGCTCACAAAGGGGAAGCAACTTGATTCGTCCCTCTCCAACCCACGGTCATCGTGTCGTGGGTGTGGGGGCGGGAGGGGGGCGTCAACGGGGTTTTGAGTCCCTCAAATAAATATTAGCACGTTTTTTGGAATTAGATCGCGCAAGACGAAATCGCCATTGGCTTTAATTGGGGCGTTGCCCTAGGGGACGTCACTTAGGAAATATCACGTGGCGAAGAGAGAAATAACACGTCACATCCGGTTTCAAAAGGGCTGTGCTGAGGTCACAATAATGGCGGACTTATTAATATTTATATAACTTTACAAACAATGAATCTGACTGAAGACGTTGTATTAGGATTACATTGAGGTGCTGCCCCAGGATTTTGTTTATAACAACGCTTTCATCAAATGTACTTTAAAAAAAATAATTATTTACGCTTTCAAACGGCTTGATGACAAAAGAACACGAAATGGGAGACAATTTCTGAAATCAGATGACATTCTCACAATGGAAGTGTGTTTGCCAGTCAGGGGTTCTCAAGTATTGGCCCTCTCGAGGGTGTCGTCAGGAATGTTGGAATGGTCTAATAATGACGGTATAAGCATAATGCTGTGGATCAGGTAATCGGACGTCCATAATAGATGATGTTGCAGGTACCAAAAATTTTGATGACAGGTGAATAATCTCTCCTCTCAGGCATTCGATCATTTCGCGCTAAAAAATATATTCGAAGACAGCACCCGACATCAGAGATAATGAGAACCGTTCTCGCAAGAGTAGGCTCCCCTGTTGTTATGGTGACCTCCACTCGCAGTTATTGCTTAAGCTCGTGGTCAATAATTCACGTCCTTTGCCTAGCAACTGCTCGGCGTCCTAGGAGACGTACGAGGCTTGATTCGGAAGTTGCCATGGCGGTTATATGAACGCGTAGAATATTCAGCGAGTCTCAAATTTTCTGGGGCACACTGCTGTGGCTTATAGCAAGATTAAAAACTTTTCTGAATGCGGTGTGTCGTGGCAGTGGTATGTAATGGGAGCAGTGTGTCGTGGGAGCAGTGTATCGTGGGAGCAGTGTGTCATGGCAGTGGTATGTAGAGGGAGCAGTGTGTCGTGGCAGTGGTATTTAGTGGGAGCAGTGTGTTGTGGCAGTGGTATTTAGTGGGAGCAGTGTGTTTTGGCAGTGGTATTTAGTGGGAGCAGTGTGTCGTGGGAGCAGTGTGTCGTGGCAGTGGTATTTAGTGGGAGCAGTATGTTGTGTGAGCAGTGTGTCGTGTGAGCAGTGTGTCATGTGAGCATTGTGTCTTGGCAGCGGTGTGTCGTGTGAGCAGTGTGCCGTGGGAACGGTGTGTCGTGTGAGCAGTGTGTCTTGGGAGCGTTGTGGTGTGGGAGCGGTGTATAGTGGGAGCGGTGTGTAGTGTGAGCAGTGTGCCGTGGGAACGGTATGTCGTGTGAGCAGTGTGTCTTGGGAGCGTTGTGGTGTGGGAGCGGTGTATAGTGGGAGCGGTGTGTCGTGTGAGCAGTGTGTCTTGGGAGCAGTGTATCGTGGGAGCAGTGTGTCATGGCAGTGGTATTTAGTGGGAGCAGTGTGTTGTGGCAGTGGTATTTAGCGGGAGCAGTGTGTTGTGGCAGTGGTATTTAGTGGGAGCAGTGTGTCGTGGGAGCAGTGTGTCGTGGCAGTGGTATTTAGTGGGAGCAGTATGTTGTGTGAGCAGTGTGTCGTGTGAGCAGTGTGTCATGTGAGCATTGTGTCTTGGCAGCGGTGTGTCGTGTGAGCAGTGTGCCGTGGGAACGGTGTGTCGTGTGAGCAGTGTGTCTTGGGAGCGTTGTGGTGTGGGAGCGGTGTATAGTGGGAGCGGTGTGTAGTGTGAGCAGTGTGCCGTGGGAACGGTGTGTCGTGTGAGCAGTGTGTCTTGGGAGCGTTGTGGTGTGGGAACGGTGTATAGTGGGAGCGGTGTGTCGTGTGAGCAGTGTGACTTGGGAGCGGTGTTTCGTAGAAAAAAATCAATCACAGAAGTTTCAATACTGATCAAACATTAAGTTTTAATAGGTCTACTTTTCTTTATGTTAAATATTAATTTGGACATTTATAAACTATAAATTAGGTCTAAATAAATTATAAATTAGACATATATACAGAGTGTAAATTAAATCATTTATTTAAAAAAATCATGTTAAGCCTGGTCCCTTTTTGGACTCAGGACGTGTTAGCGCATTTTCGTATTATGTATCAGTACTTATGTTAGATATCAGCATTATGTAGTTATCAGTAATTGTGTTTAGATTTTAGACATATTTTTATGAATTTTCTTGTGTAATGAATATACCTGAAAATTTTTTATTTAAAAGTCATTTCTTTACATTTTAATTTTTTTTTTATTTTCTCTTTAATCTAACTACAAGTGGTTTGTGTGGGCCGCTAAGATCTTGATTGAAGTCACCACAAATGATGATGTAAAACTCTCTAAACTTTTACACATATTCTAATGACGTCAACAAAAAAAAACTAATTCTTTTGCACGCTTTCGCACCACTAACCAATAACTTTAACTCTTCAATGCTTGAAAAACGAGGTATTCGACTTCCGGCAATGGCGGCCGTTGCCTGCGCCAGTGTTATCTCTCGATTCACAATGTTTTTTGGTAGTTTTAACGGGTTTTTTTTAACGGATCGAGTAACTGAGTGTTGATGCACAAATGGCAGGTCAGGACATACAAAAACATATATACATCATGGGTCTAGGACTTATGGTTGCTGAGATCTAGGGTGATGACAGACGGACGGACAAAACGGGTGCAATAGCGCATTCGACTTCTCGAAAATGCGCTAAAAATATGTCATTTATATACAACTAGCAAAATACCCGACTGTTCTACGGAAGTTAGGATTTAAGTTCGCGTTGAAGACCGGCTTAACACCACTTCAAACAGCCAGTTGATTTCAATCTGGAACATAATGGATATACTTGTTTGTCAATATTTGTAAAGGTCGTGTAAAATAAAATGAGAAGTAAAATGATACTAAGGACATCGTGCAAAATGGGTGATGGATGTACACATCTCATAAGGTCTGAAGATGATTTCAAACAAGGTCATGAATAGTCATGATGGAGATACGTGTCAATATTTATTTAAATTATTTAAAATCTAAATGTAAATAAATCTTTAAATGTTTACGAAACAAATATTTTGGCTCCGGTTGTGAAGGAACAGTTAGAAGCTCATTACCCTATAGAATTTTATGTTTCTCTATCAAAGTTGGTAAATAAATCATCCATTTACCCAGTAGATACTGTTTCAATTACATTATAACTGAAGTTAAAAAATGGCATAAGGGCCCCTGGTCTTTCATAAACGCAAATATAGGTCATTTATGCCTTTCATAAACGCACTTATAGGTCATTTATGCCTTTCATAAACGCAAATATAGGTCATTTATTCCGTTCATAAAGTCAAAATTAGTTTATAAAGTAACTTATTTAAAACTCCAATTTAGGTCACTAAAACAAAGCAATAGTTAGTTGAAAGCGAGGTTTTAGTTCTACAGTAACTATCGCGTGCGTTGATGAAAGCGAACAGCCCTGTCAGTAACAGCTGTCACGGAGCGTTGTAAGATATGACAAACTGGCACAGAAATGTCACTGTCACATTTTTTGGTATTTAATTGATCTTCAAGATTAGATTTAACCCATCAACCATGACAGTGACAATACGTAAACCCATGACAGTGACAATACGTCAACCCACAAAAAGTGACATTACGTCAACCCATGACAGTTACTATACGTCAACCCATGACAGTGACAATACGTCAACCCATGACAGTGACAATACGCCAACCCATGACAGTGACAATACGTCAACCCATGACAGTGACAATACGTCAACCCACAAAAAATGACAATACGTAAACCCATGACAGTGACAATACGTCAACCCATGACAGTGACAATACGTCAACCCATGCCAGCGACAATACGTCAACCCATGACAGCGACAATACGTCAACCCATGACAGCGACAATACATCAACCCATGACAGTGACAGTGTGTCAATCCCTGATAGTGACAATACGTCAACCCATGACAGCGACAATACGTCCACCCATGAGAGTGACAATACCTCAACCCATGACAGAGACAATAAGTCAACCCATGACAGTGACATGACGTCAACCTGTAAACCATCTACTAACTAGCGTCAGACAACTATATCATATTTCATGTTCCCCTTCACTATTACATCTTGGGTGTGGCACACGTCATGGAAATCAACCAATAATAAAGAAACTAACGCCGTGGCTTGTTGTTTTTTTAGAATAATATTTCATGGATAAATCGGGGCATTTATCTGGGTTAGTTATAGTAGCGTGATGGACATATTAGCTAAAGAATTATCAGTGTTGATGTTTCTAAAAGTCTTGCTGTTGTTTTTGGTCCAGTAAAGTATTTTAAAGATTGATTGTCAAGGCGACAGTCTTAACAACTGTCACAGCAAGAGCTGTCAGGAGAGGACAAACAGCTCCTGGGTATAACAGGGAGGTAAATAACAAGAAAATGAACAAGAACAGCAATAACAAGAACATCAAAAAAAGAGACAGCAATAACAAGAAGAGCAATAACAAGAACAGCAATAACAAGAAGAGCAATAACAAGAACAGCAATAACAAGAACAGCAATAACAAGAAGAGCAATAACAAGAACAGCAATAACAGGAACAGCAATAACAAGAACAGCAATAACAAGAACAGCAATAACAAGAAGAGCAATACCAAGAACAGCAATAACAAGAACAGCAATAACAGGAATAGCAATAACAAGAACAGCAATAACAGGAATAGCAATAACAGGAGTAGCAATAAGAAGAACAGCAATAACAGGAACAGCAATAACAGGAACAGCAATAACAATAACAGCAATAACAAGAACAGCAAAACAGGAACAGCAATAACAAGAACAGCAATAACAGGATTAGCAATAACAGGAACAGCAAGAACAATAACAGCAATAACAAGAACAGTAAAACAGGAACAGCAATAACAAGAACAACAATAACAGGAACAGCAATAACAAGAACAGCAATAACAGGAACAGCAATAACAGGAACAGCAATAACAGGAACAGCACATTCTCACCTCTCAAGACAGCATCGGTCCCTCCAATGTTTACTTTCTCAATGAGTTTCTTGTGCAGCTATGTGGAGAGATAATAACATTGATCAAGTATAGTAGAGACAGTGAAATTATAGTAGAATGGAGAGATGAAATTGTAGTAGAATAGAGACAGTGAAATTGTAGTAGAATAGAGACATTTATATTGTAGTAGAATAGAGACATTGATATTGTAGTAGAATAGACACATTTATATTGTAGTAGAATAGAGACATTGATATTGTAGTAGAATAGAGACATTGATATTGTAGTAGAATAGAGACATTGATATTGTAGTAGAATAGAGTTAGCTTGGAGCTAGATCTAACCACTTCATTGGTGTAGCTAGATTTCATATAGATCAAAGGACTGCATTGATGGAGCAAAATTTCACTTATCTATCATTATCTTTTAATGTTAATATACTTATTATTTACTATAATATACTATGTACTATCCATATCTATAATTAACGGTCATCGATAGCGATTGGTCCCTCAAACTCCCAAAGACTCCCATAGTCAATCAGAAAAATAATCTCAAATTGAACAAGTTTACGCAGACGTTCAAAGCGAGTTAGTTTTTGTGCAGTACTTTTTTCCAAGACTATGTTATGAGTGGTGCACTTTCAAAAATATCCGGACTGGATATCTTGATTTTCGCAACTATCTGGATTCGGCAAATACTTATCACAGATCATAATAGTATCCAGATATCAGTGTGGTATTTTGAAATCAAATTAAATTAATATTACAAAGTTTATAAACAAATATATAAAACGTAAAAAAACAATAACCAGAAATGAGCGGTACGCGTTGGGATTTTTAGTCAAAAACTTTGTTTTTACGGGTTATTTATTATAGCAATAATGAATAGTATTTTTGACGTGATGCACATTTATGGCCGGTCGAGACAGCTGATGGAGAGGAGGTACAACATGCCACCAAAACGACGGCGGAACGTCCTTGGGAGGGCTTTTTTACTCCCATACTATAATATACTAAGCACACAGAGAAATTCTGAAGTTCTGTGGTAAATATTGGAAGGTTTCGGAAATAGAGTTACTATTTGGTACACACGTACACGTAACAACTAAACACTTATTATAAACTTGCAACAAAGCCCGTCCAAGGACGTTGACGTGTCGTCCTGTGACCTGTTGGGACGCAGTTCTTGACGCCTTGCGTAGCTTCTTCAATACCGACGGCGGAGCGCTGTAGTTTCGGTGGCATGTTGTCTAGGAGTAACAGTAGTGATTAGCAGGAGTGATACACTTCAAGATGGGAACACAGTACTGAATGATGACAAAAAATACTGCACCAAAAATAACCCGTTTTGAACGTCCGCGTAAATTTGTTCAATATGTAAATGAAATTTAATTTTTCTCCACTAGCGATTGGCTGTAGGAGTTTGAGGGACCAACCACTAGCGAGGACCGCACAGACAACTGCATTTTATTATATAGGATTAATTTTGGTTAATGTGGAAAAACCCGGTAAATAGAATAAAGAAAACATGTGAATGCACTGAATGTTTGAACAAACTGAAGCTATAAATATACTTTGTGAACGTGAAATGTTGAGCCAAGCCCTGACGTCACTGCAGTCTTGAACGCGTGTAACAACTAGATACCGTAAACCCTCTTCTAATGGCCACCTTCATCTTCAGCAGATAATTGGCAGTTGCAAGGTAAACGATGCGATTCTCACTGACGTTAATGACGGTGTAACACAAAGATGATCATCTTCAGGAGATGACATCAAACTTTAAACACACACGAACACAACATTCACCACGACAGACGGCCATTGGTGGTAATCTGAGAGAAACATCATAGAGAAATGAAGGGAGTCTAAGATTTTAGGAATCTCATTTTAAAAATCGATTTCGTATGTTTCCTAATACTAAGTATGTCTTAACATACGAAAAGTAAGTCTTATTAGTGTCTTAATATTTTCTATTCAGTGTCTTACTACTGTCTTCTCGGTGTCTTATTACTGAATATTCTTTCTTATCAGTGTCTTATTGCTGTATTGTTAGTGTCTTATTACAGTCTTATTACTGTCTTATTACTGTGTTGTTAGTTAGTGTACTGTATTGTTAGTGTCTTATTACTGTCTCATTACTGTGTTGTCTGTGTCTTATTACAGTCTTATTACTGTCTGTTGTTAGTGTACGGTATTGTTACTGTCTTATTAGTGTCTCATTACATCGGTCACACATTTTCTTTCCTTTTAATAATCAATTGATTCCCCACGTTTCAAAAGGGCCAGTAATGAAAGCTTTGAACACTTTAACATACCCTAGAGAGAAAGATTGGCTTTTGGCGCTCTAATTTTAATTGAGGATTCAATTTCTTTTAATGACCATTTTTGCTGGGCTAAGGGGTGTTCGGACATTATGAATTTCAACTCTGGGCACCGTGCCTCATTCCTGCCAGTGCTTTTCTTCTTTTGGTCTTAATTAAACCAGCCATGGCCACAATGAATTAGGCCCTCCACCATGGGGACATACGAGTATAGTATAAGTTTGGCATTGGTTAGCAACCAATAAAATAGACAGTGTTCTTATGGTGCATTCAAAGCCAAATTTTCATTTAAACCTAAAAATAGGTGAAATTTGTCACAAGTATGTAAGTGTTAACATCTCAGTTGAAAAACGTTATTAGTTACGTTGTTTTATTAATGTGGTGTACTGAGTGGGTTCAGTAACTTATTTAATTATTATAGTTGAAAACATCAGACATATAGAATACAAGCAAGACGTTCTTTTCACCTTGAACGCCATCTTTCTTATTTACATCTGTAATGCCCGGAAGTGCGATTCTTCATTCGCATAATTACATTTCGTAATACACTATAATTAACATCTCAGTTGACAAACGTTATTATAGTAGGCTCTTAGGCCAAATTTGTTCAATCTATTCAGAACAATGTCAATGTTCTTTAAGTGTGTTTCATTAGTTTCCCCAGTGATGATTATATCATCCTGATTACATTGGACATTCTCCAATCCTGACAGCACTGTATCCATGATACGTTGAAATATGGCAGGACTTGATGTGATTCCAAAAACCAATCTGTTATATTCATAAAGTCCTTGATGGGTGTTAATTGTAGTGAGCTTTTTAGATTCCTCATCTAGTTCACACTGTAGATAAGCTTGAGTAAGATCAATTTTAGTAAATTTCTGTCCTCTACCCAGGTTTGTGAAAATATCTTCAATTCTTGGAAGTGTATAGGATTCTGAGACTAAGGCTGGATTTATGGTGGTTTTATAATCACCACAGATGCGAACATCTCCAGAAGACTTAATAATTGGGACTATAGGTGTAGCCCATTCACTATTTGTAATCTTTCTGATGATTCCTTCATTCTCTAGTCTCTTTAATTCTCCTTCCACCTTTTCTTTTAAGGCGTATGGTACAGGTCTTGCCTTCATGAATTTTGGTTTGCATCCATTTTTCAAATGGAATGATGCTTTGATGTCATTAATTTTTCCAATTCCCTTTTGGAATACTTTTGAGTGTGTTTTCAAAATTCGGTCGAGTTTGACTTGTTCCTTGTCACTTGAGACTGAAGTGTAATTAATCGACTGAGGCAATGTTATTTTTAACTTATGAATCCATTCTCTGCCTAGGAGTGGATGTGCGCCATTTTTCACAATCACTAAAGTAAGGTATTTAGTGTTGTTATTTATGGTCACTTTCTCTTTCGTTGTTCCTATAGGAGTGATTACCTCTCCAGTATAGGTTTTCAACTTCATTCTAACTGGACTGGTCACTGGTGCCTTTTTAAAAATAGAGTGATAGTCTGCTTTTGTCATTACAGATATCGGACAGCCTGTGTCTAGTTCCATTTTTACTTTAGTATTGTTTATCGTGGGATAAACCCAGAATTTCTTAGTTTGTTCCATGTTGTGAAGATTGTACATTTGAAAAATGGTATCAGCATCTTCATCCGATTCTTCTTTCCATTTGATATGGTGAATCTTTCCTCCTTTATTTGCTGTACTTGCTTGTTTATTCTTACAGATTATTTGAATGTGTCCTTTCTTTGAACAGTTTCTGCATATGGCGTCCTTGAAATGACATTCAGACCTTTTATGATTAGTTTTACCACAAGAGTGGCAAGGAGGGTATGCCGCACTCTTTAATAATTTTCTTTTATTTATGAAAGACACTTGTTCTTCTTCATTTAATCCTTTATGTATGGACGTGGCATCCTTGGTAGCTTGCTCCATAGCCAAAGCCAATTCCACTGCCTTATCCAGAGAGAGATTCCTTTCCTGTAATAATCTTCTTTGAATAGCGTCATCTTTGATGCCAACCACGAACTTATCTCTTAAGGCTTCATCCAAATTGTCTTTAAAATTGCAATATTCTGACAATTTTCTAATTTCTGCAAGGAATGAACTAACTGATTCCCCTTCCTGCTGAATTCGTCTGTAAAATTTGAAACGTTCTACAATCTCCAGTGGAGCAGGAGACAAGTGGTCTTGAAGAATTTTACACAAATCTGTGTAAGATTTTGTGGATGGAAGTTGTGGTGATGTCAATGACCTTAATAAATTGTACATTTTGGGTCCTATTGACGAGAGAAGTATTGCTGTTTGTTTCACGGGAGCTGTGTCGTTCGCCATGAAGTAAGCATCGAGCCTTTCTTTATAGTTTATAAATGGCTCCAAACTTTCGTCAAACTGTTTAAGTTTTGCCATTGTTTAATTTCTTTATCAAATTTATGATATTTATCAATGTTTATTTACTTATCTTAATCTTTGTCATCAGCGTGACATGTCTGACATCCCATCAAATGTGGCGTGTTTTTCATAATTTTTGTCTTATTAAACGTATCTTTATTTGTCATCAACGTGACGTATGTCTAAATGTTCATCCTCATCGCCAATGTCAATGTGGCGTGTTTTTCACACTTTGTTTTATTTAAACTTAATTACTTATTATTATCTGTCATCAACGTGACATATCTGACGTTCATCCGGTTCATCCATCCCATCCTCGTCGCCAATGTGGTGTACTGAGTGGGTTCAGTAACTTATTTAATTATTATAGTTGAAAACATCAGACATATAGAATACAAGCAAGACGTTCTTTTCACCTTGAACGCCATCTTTCTTATTTACATCTGTAATGCCCGGAAGTGCGATTCTTCATTCGCATAATTACATTTCGTAATACACTATAATTAACATCTCAGTTGACAAACGTTATTAGTTACGTTGTTTTATTAACATCTCAGTTGACAAACGTTATTATTCAGGTTGTTTTGTTGTGTTTTTTTTTAAAACATGAATTAATCAGTTGATAAGGCGATACTTTTTTAAGCACCATCGCGTCCTACTATGACTTAATATAAAGAATAGATCAGTAGAGGTATTCTACAATAGGTTAGTAGAGGTATTCTACAATAGGTCACATGAGGTATTCTACAATAGGTCACATGAGGTATTCTATAATAGGTCACATGAGGTATTCTACAATAGGTCACATGAGGTATTCTACAATAGGTCACAGGAGGTATTCTACAATAGGTCACATGTGGTTTTCTACGTTAGGTCATTAGAGGTACTCTAAAAATATTTAAATGAGGGTGAGGTGGTGGTGGCCGGGGCTATACAATAATTCTGTTGAGCTACAAATAATGTCAACAAATATTTTACACAATAGGTCAGTTAAGGTGCTATATAAAAGGTCAATCGATGTGCCACACGGTAGGTCAGTTGAGTAGCTACACAATAGGTCAGTCAATATGCTATACAATAGGTCTATTGAGATATCCTTCAACTTTAATCCAGATGTAACACCAACCGCTGCCTACATCATCAAATACACACCACAGGTTTTTATTGTTCTTCAATAAACCTCTTTCCATATACCCCCTTCTCTTACACACACTCTATGTATCTTTAATTTTGATTTCTTTTTATCACCACTTTCTCTTCATCTTTAGCTTATATTTATCGTGCTCTCCCTCTCTCTCACTCTTTCTCTCTCACTATATCTCGCTCACTTTCTCTCACTCTCTCTCTCGCTCACTTTCTCTCTCAATCTTTCTCTCTCTCACTCTCTCTCTCGCTCACTTTCTCTCACTCTCTCTTTCTCTCTCACCCTCTCTCTCTCTCTCTTTCACTCTCTGTATATATATTTATATATTGGTCCTCTCACAAAACGTCTCGCATCTCTCTCTCTCTCTCTCTCTCATTATTTCTCGGTCTGTCTCTTTCCTTGCACCGTAGACAACTGAAATGAACAACCAAACAGATTTAAACATAGTCAATAGACAAAAATCTGCTGAATTTATTACAAACTAAATCAAACCAAACCAACAAAACTGACAGGCCAACGTGTGACTCCCAGTAAAAAGGAAAGACAACCCAAGAAACTAAAAGAAAAAACTCTCAATTAGTTGGTGATGGCTTCCTGCTGTTATAACTCGCAAATTATTGTCTCTGAAATGCAAGTACCAAGGAAAGCCATCAAACCATTGGTTGGAGTATGACGTCACCAATCACGTGACAAATGAAGGCCATCTAGAGTCAGATGAAATGTCATGTAATACGGCAAGGACTTCATTAGAATATTGAAAGGAAAAATAAATATTTTTAAAAAGTTAAAACTCTAATGATTTGAATTTTTTTCTCTTCAAAGCAGAAAGTGTATTCGATATGCTAGGCAGCTTAGAAGAAAATCGATTGCAGTTAGTTGGTTTTTTGTTGTTGTTGGGAAACCAAGCGATACCACAGAAATGCGATACCAATCTCAGGACGTTAAAAAATACTGTTGCACAATCTTGGTACACAGGCCTAGGTTGTTTTATGTTTATTGATTTAAATGTTGTTTTATGTTTATTGATTTAAATGTTGTTTTATGTTTATTGATTTAAATGTTTTATGTTTATTGATTTAAATGTTGTTTTATGTTTATTGATTTAAATGTTGTTTAAGGTTTATTGATTTAAATGTTGTTTTATGTTTATTGATTTAAATGTTGTTTTATGTTTATTGATTTAAATGTTGTTTTATGTTTATTGATTTAAATGTTGTTTTATGTTTATTGATTTAAATGTTGTTTTATGTTTATTGATTTAAATGTGTTTTTTTTTTTTTTAAATGTTATACATACTTCTTTCTATTGTATGATAAATGTTTATTTAAGTTTATCGACATGTTTCCTGACTGTGATAAATGTTTATTTAAGTTTATCGACATGTTTCCTGACTGTGATAAATGTTTATTTAAGTTTATCGACATGTTTCCTGACTGTGATAAATGTTTATTTAAGTTTATCGACATGTTTCCTGACTGTGATAAATGTTTATTTAAGTTTATCGACATGTTTACTGACTGCGTCCTTGGGGTTGAGGTAGGTGACGTCACTTTTCGCCTGGTAAGACAACGTAAGAATGTCAAACTTTGGGGCCTGATATTGATAAAACGAGAGGTGGGGCAATGAGGCAACTGACAAGTGCAATATTGTGGGCAATGAGGCAACTGACAAGAAAAATATTGTGGGCAATGAGGCAATTGACAAGAGAAATATTGTGGGCAATGGGGCAACAGACAAGACAGATATTGTGGGCAATGCGGCAACTGACAAGAGAAATATTGTGGGCAATGGGGCAATTGAGAAGAGATACATTGTGGGCAATGGGGCAACTGACAAGAGAGATATTGTGGGCAATGGGGCAATTGAGAAGAGATATATTGTGGGCAATGGGGCAACTGACAAGAGAGATATTGTGAGGTAAAAAGTGTCAGAAATCAAACGTGTCAAAAAGGTGATCCAAATAGTGGGCCAACGAGAAAAGAATTCTCTGAAATTTTATTGAACATTTGTTCATGTTTATTGAGTCATTGAGAAATCTAAAAGAACATAAAGGGCTTTCAGGGCAAAGACTTGAATAGAGGGATGGCGTTGGAGAGAATCAAAGAAGAATGACTAATTTGTTACTGGAATCGAGATTTAAAAAAACAACTGATAGGATTATGGAACTTTTCCAAATCAGAATGAGGTGGTGGCAAAAAGGGAAAGAAACTTTTTTATTTTAAATGGCCGTAACCCTATTGTGCAAACTTGACTTGGAGTGTGGTAGATATGTGCAAGATTGACTTGGAGTGTGGTAGATGTGTTCAAGCTTGATTTGGAGTGTGGTAGATTTATGCAAGTCCTACTTGGCTTGTGGTAGATTTGTGCAAGCTTGACTTTGAGTGAGGTAGATTTGTGCAAGATTGACTTGGAGTGTGGTAGATATGTGCAAGCTTGACTTGGAGTGTGGTAGATATGTGCAAGCTTGACTTGGAGTGTGGTAGATATGTGCAAGCCCTACTTGGCGCGTGGTAGATTTGTGCAAGCTTGACTTGGAGTGTGGTAGATATGTGCAAGCCCTACTTGGCGTGTGGTAGATTTGTGCAAGCTTGACTTGGAGTGTGGTAGGTTTGTGCAAGATTGACTTGGAGTGTGGTAGGTTTGTGCAAGATTGACTTGGAGTGTGGTAGGTTTGTGCAAGATTGACTTGGCGTGTGGTAGGTTTGTGCAAGATTGACTTGGCGAGTGGTAGGTTTGTGCAAGATTGACTTGACGTGTGGAAGTTTGTGCAAGATTGACTTGGCGTGTGGTAGATTTATGCAAGCTTGACTTGGAAAGTGGTAGCTGTGTGCAAGCTTGACTTGGCGTGTGGTAGATTTGACATTTATTGTCTTTAAATCGGTTAATTCCCTGATGGACAAGCCGCCTGTAAACTGACTGTCTGCCATAAACGTATCCGTTGTCCTCTGATTGGTTATAACATGACCTACATAATGGTAGCCGGTCGCTTTCCGCTCAAGTGGGTATAAACATTAAATTATGCCATTACAGCGTTTAATGGGCTTGACAAATGGAAGCAGAAAGGTTTTATGGAAAATAACTATGTCAAAGGTAGTTTTAGAAAAGAAATCTGTTTGGGTTTCTTTTAGAAACGAAATCTGTCTAGGGTAGTTTTAGAAACGAAATCTGTGTAGGTTTCTTTTAGAAACGAAATCTGTGTAGGTTTCTTTTAGAAACGAAAACTGTGTAGGTTTCTTTTAGAAACGAAATCTGTTTAGGCTTCTTTTAGAAACGAAACCTGTGTAGGTTGTTTTAGTAAAAAAAAATCTGTCTAGGGTTGTTTTAGAAACGAAACCCATCAAAGGCTTGTCCTATTATGAATACATAAATCGAAGATCGTAAGTGAAATTTTAAGATTAATGAAGTGTCAATATTAAGTCATTTGAACCTCGGTGTAAAATAAAAGATGACTTACATGTAATATTATATTATAAGATGACCCGCGGCGTAGCATACGCCGCAGACGTCCTCATCATAGATAGTGCGAAGAATGGGGGGGGTGGGGAGTGAGAGAAAGGACACAAACAGCAGCACAAGTAATGAAAGAAAAGCGAGTAAACGTGGAGATATGTGCACAGCGGTTGTTGTTACCTGCCCCCCACCCTTTACTGCCATCCCATGCCAACCACTAACTGTGATTTTCCGACTCTTTTCGCAAAAAATGGGGGAAAGAACAGGCAGAAAAGAGCATTTAATTTGGTTTTACAATTGTTCCATTAGGGAATTGAACCCAGGATTTTTCGCGTGCAAGGCCATTACACTACTAATTATATGTTATTCGGTGAAACAACAACGCAAGTGAACGCATTGTTGCCACACCATCCCCACACCTTTTTTAAAATCCCTTATATTAATTTCACAGTCATCTTCTCGTTCGTCCGTCCGTACTGTACGGTGGAAAGACAAAAGTAGAAAATGACGAACTTTCCATCATGCTATCGAGCTGAAATTTTGCATATAGACTCGCGTCACTTAACAATTAATTGTTTCAAAATTTCAGATCGATCAAATCTCCCGTAATAAAATCAATGCACTTTTAGTTTATCTCTATATAAATGTATGGTAGTCTGTTGTTGACATTCACGTGTTTGCTGGAGTTCACATCAGCCATGGGTGACCACGCCCCCATCCCCACCCGTCCCCTATTTACACCCAGAGAATTCAGTCAGGTTTAGTCTGTAAATTATTGAATACAATCAATACTTTTAGTTCTGTTTCATATTGACCTTTGTTTTACGGGTTGATGTTTTTTTTTTTCTTTTCATCATACTCCACTTGCCCACAGTGATCTTTTGACCCCAGCGGGGGTCATTCGGCATGCTCATTTGCACATGGTCGTTGACGTGAATAATATATAAAGATTATGGTTAAAAGCCATTTAAAATGTTTTAACTTTTACGGCGTCCAATGAATTTTTGGTCAAGTTAAGAGTTAATGTCATGGAAGTCTTCAAATTCAGATTTCAAATTTTATGTTATTTCGTTCTTAGATGTATAAGATATTTTGACAATATTTGTGATACGTTAATTCATTAAGACGGACTAATGTGTTTAAAATTATATAACATAGTCATTGACATCATTACGGAATACTAGAGCCATTGAAAGTTTTTAGGCGATGTAAGACTTTCATTTGGGTGCTATTGAACAAACAAACACACGAGTACAATCAGAAGACGTACCAGGAATACGAAGATCTGTTGGCATACGTCGCACCCCATCCCATTCCACCCCACACCTCCCCACTCCACTTCATCACCTCTCTCCAATCAGTTTCCCCCGATATCTCCCCCCGCCCAAACCTCAACCACTTTTACCTTTCTACATTTCCCAACCTCACCCCATCCCCCATCTTTTACCACCTCAACTCCCCATCTCTCCCCCACTATAAACCCTCACTCCTCACCTCCCCCAGCTCAAATTCCCACCTTCCACCACCTTACACCCACTTCTCCCCACCTTCTTCCAAACCCCCACTTCCTGTTTCGAATTCCCAGCAAATATGGTGAGACATAAATAAAAGAAGAAATTTGATTTGAAGAGACAAGGCGAAGTGGATAGAGGGGCCTTAACATGGATTTGGCTCGAACATGCATGCATGCAACCAAATCAACAGAACTGACAAGGGAGTTAACTGGCTCCTCCTAGCAATGACTCGTTGGCACCCCTGACATCATCGCTTTTGTATGCGGCTTGCTAAAAAAAAAGGGAAAAAGATTTTTTATTTCTATTTGGAAGCCATCACTTGAAATGTTCAATAGCTATGAAACGGCTTTCATTCATTCACTCCTCTAAAAATGGAGGTGAAAGCGGAGGACGGGTAGGGGTACTTTTAGAAAGGAGGGGGAAGAAACCCTAAAACCTGGTTATGTCTTTTCTATTCATCGTTCTGTGTCAATCATGTTATGGGCAACGCGCACTTGTACACAGAACAGACGATCGCATAGCGCGTACATGTACACAGCACATAGAATAATATAAAGCGTACATGTACACAGTACAGACGATTTTATAGCGCGTACATGTACACAACACAAACGATCAAATAGCGCGTACACGTTCACAGTACAGACGATTAAATAGCGCGTACATGTATACAACACATACGATCAAATAGCGCGTACACGTACACAGCACAGACGATCACATAGCTCGTACATGTACACAGCACAGACGATCATATAGCGCGTACATGTACACAACACATACGATCATATAGCGCGTACACGTACACAACACAGTCTATCACATAGCTCGTACATGTACACAGCACAGACGATCACATAGCTCGTACATGTACCCAGCACAGACGATCACATAGCGCGTACATGTACCCAGCACAGACGATCATATAGCGCGTACATGTACCCAGCACACGTACATGTACCCAGCACAGACGATCATATAGCGCGTACATGTACCCAGCACAGACGATCATATAGCTCGTACACTTACAAAGTACAGGCGATCACATAGCTCGTACATGCAAACAATTTAACATAGAAACCATGAAATGGTCACCGTAGTAAACCAACCACCGAAATTCACAATTTTCAATACGCATATACATGTTGCACTAAGAGATCCTTATTAGATTCTCAAGTTTAGAGGCTGCAGCCCCAGACTCTACAAATATAAACCATGCTTTATAGTTAGCCTGCGTGCCCTTGCCGTTTGTACTCTCGTCTCTAGGATGACGTCACTTAATGGAGAGCAGTAAAAACCCCAGCAGAGTTATAGCCCTCTCCTACAACCTCGGATCCTGTCCACAAAGTGTCAATAAGCTTTTTTCACATGTATGTCTGTCTGACTCACAAAATGGCATAAACCTACACTAAGGCAGTGGTCCTCGCAATGTCGAGGATGCCACAAAAATCACAATCAAATGTGTCAGAATAACATTTAACTTAATTTGTTTACTAAATATTTTGTCGGACCCCACATAGACTATATCTAGTCTAGAACAAAACTCATTCTCGCTCTCTAAAATTTGTTCCAAAAAATTAAGTCCCCACAATCCTGATTTGTGTTCTTGATAACGTTTGGTTTTATTTGAAAGCAGACGACTTGGGATCACATGGATGAAGCAAGTGTGACAAGAATCACAACTGTATAGGAACAACTGCCGTTAAAACTGGACGTCAGGTCAAGGTCAGTGGGGGAAGTGTTAGAAAGTGAAGGTCAGTGGTTGGTGTGGTACAGAGCGAAGGTCATTGGTAGGAGAGGAAACAGAGTCAAGGTCGCTCGATGGAGTGGTACATAGTCATGGTCATTATTGAGAGTGGTACAGAGTCGAGGTCATTGGTGGGAGTGGTACATAGCCAAGGTCATTGGTGGGCGTGGTACATAGTCAAGGTAATTGTTGGGAGTGGTACATAGTAAAGGTCATTGTTGGGAGTGGTACATAGTCAAGGTCATTGTTGGGAGTGGTAGAGAGTGAAAGTCATCGATGGGAGTGGTACATAGTAAAGGTCATTGTTGGGAGTGGTACATAGTCAAGGTCATTGTTGGGAGTGGTACATAGTCAAGGTCATTGTTGGGAGTGGTACATAGTCAAGGTCATTGTTGGGAGTGGTAGAGAGTCAAAGTCATCGATGGGAGTGGTACATAGTAAAGGTCATTGTTGGGAGTGGTACATAGTCAAGGTCATTGTTGGGAGTGGTACAGAGTCGAGGTCATTGGTGGGAATGGAACATAGCCAAGGTCATTGGTGGGCGTGGTACATAGTCAAGTTCATTGTTGGGAGTGGTAGAGAGTCAAAGTCATCGATGGGAGTGGTACATAGTCAAGGTCATTGGTGGGCGTGGTACATAGTCAAGGTCATTGTTGGGAGTGGTACATAGTCAAGGTCATTGTTGGGAGTGGTACATAGTCAAGTTCATTGTTGGGAGTGGTACATAGTCAAGTTCATTGTTGGGAATGGTACATAGTCAAGGTCATTGTTGGGAGTGGTACATAGTCAAGGTCATTGTTGGGAGTGGTACATAGTCAAGGTCATTGTTGGGAGGGTACATAGTCAAGGTCATTGTTGGGAGTGGTACATAGTCAAGGTCATTGTTGGGAGTGGTACATAGTCTATTTCATTGTTGGGAGTGGTACAGAGTCGAGGTCATTGGTGGGAGTGGTACTTAGCCAAGGTCATTGGTGGGCGTGGTACATAGTGAAGGTCATTGTTGGGAGTGGTACAGAGTCGAGGTCATTGGTGGGAGTGGTACTTAGTCAAGGTCATAGGTGGGCGTGGTACATAGTCAAGGTCATTGTTGGGAGTGGTATACAGTCAAGGTCATTGTTAAGACTGGTACATATTCAAGGTCATTGTTGGGAGTGGTAGTGTCAAGGTCATTAATGACAGGTAAAGGTAGAGAATCAATGTCACTAGGGTCGACCAATCCCAATGAAAGGTTAGCAACCGAGGGTGGTGCAGGTTGGGGGCATGCAAAAACAAACGCAATGCGCATGTCTCGAGACCAAAAGTGCATAGAAAGTTCTCACAGCCCCCTTCGCGTTGTTTTTATTTCTTCGTGCTGCTGCTGTATCTGTTCTTTCCATTCCTACTTGACACTATCTGTGAGTGTCTGTGATATGCTGAGAGTCAGGATCTGGTATGTTCTATTTTAAACAAGGGCAAGAAAGTTGTTGGTCTACGTGGTGGGCAATAATACCATTTAATGTCAACTGGGTTGGGTAATAAAACATAGGATTTTACTTTCCCCCCCCCCCCCCCACACATTTTCACTATTAAAAACAAAGTGCTAAAATTATAATCAATTGTTCTGTAGGTTTTCAGATTCTCTCAAAATATCTCAACGGAATGTTGTGTACAAGGATACCCCATCAAGAAAATCTATAAAAAAAAAAAAATTATAAAATCAAAAGATGAATAAAAACTAATGCGGGATATCAGTAATATAACATCCCCTGTCAGTAACGTTCTAATATAAAACTAGTTATAACATCCCCTGTCAGTAACGTTCTAATATAAAACTAGTTATAACATCCACTGTCCGTAACGTTCTAATATAAAACTAGTTATAACATTCGTTAGTAAAGCAGGGGATGTAATCGATGATACCCTTCCATCAATTTGCCGTGTCCATCACGGTGAAGCTGGGCAAGCAAATAAGAATTCACTTGCAAGGCCAGATGCCGGCTTTTTCAAAGCTCCATCTCCAAAAATATGGCTCTCCTGGCAATTCAGATATCGGAATCAAAAACTGCTCATTTAATATCATGCACGCGCTCAAACGCTTAGCGTCAGCCCATTAGCAATCTGCTAATTGTTCAAATGCTGGCTCTTTCTGAGGCCCCATAAAAACATCAGAGGTAGAGGGATGCAGTCAATAGGCCCTTTGTCTCACTTGGTGCCCAATAAAACCGCTGATCAAAGACACACGCCCCCGGGATCAATAGAGTAACCACTGGAGGTGAGGGGTGGGTGGGGGGAGGGGTACTTTGACGTGTCGCCACTACAAGTGTTAGAGACACGGACAGAGTGCAGGG
Organism: Radix auricularia; assembly: GCA_002072015.1. Classification (NCBI taxonomy): domain Eukaryota; kingdom Metazoa; phylum Mollusca; class Gastropoda; family Lymnaeidae; genus Radix; species Radix auricularia. The sequence continues at coordinate 44,019 of MUZC01001019.1, forward strand.
GAAAAATACAAGTGTGTCTTCTATGGTGATGGCGTGAGAGTCGCTGACTGACAGTTCTGTGGCGGGGGGGGGGGGGGGGGGGGNGGGGGCTGTACGCACGTGAAATAACGAAGGCGTGACAACATACGTCAGATTTATAAACATAAAACTAGTTGTGTTGCCCGATTTATAACAATAAAACTGTGTTGACAGATTTGTAACGATATCATTATTTATGTTGACAGATTTATAACAATAAAACTGTGTTGCCATATTTATAACAAAATAACTATTTGTGTTGACCGATTTATAAATATACAAAAATTAGTAATGACAGATTATAACAATAAAAGTATTTGTGTTGAAGGTTTTAGATCTGGATAGATCTATTTATAAAACTATTTGTGTTGAAAGATTTTGATCTATATAGATCTATTTGTAAAACTATTTGTGTTGAAAGATTTATATTTATAGATCTATTTATAAAACTATTTGTGTTGACAGATTTTAGCTATAAATTTATTTAATGAAACAATTTTGTTAAAGACTAAACTACAAGAAAATACGTACAAAAAAGCAGAAATGTAAGCGTATGATGCAATAATCTTCTGTAAAGAAGGTGCGTCTGTTACAGATAATATAAATGTAACCATAAAAGTGTCTTTAAAAGTATTTTAAAGGTGTTAATAAAACCCCTTGTGCCTGGTTTCATTAAGGAAATTTTACCGCTACCTTTTTGGTCATTTAAACACGACTGTATAGGTCAACCCGTCGGACAGCCGTTATTGAACACAGCACGGCTGTATAGGTCAACTGTCGGACAGCCGTTTTTGAACACAGCACGACTGTATAGATAACCAGTCGGACAGCCTTCATTAAACCAACTGTATAGGTCAACCAGTCGGACAGCCGTTATTAAACACACTGTATAGATCAACCTGTCGGACAGCCTTCATTGAAAACACTGTATAGGTCAACTGTCGGACAGCCTTCATTGAAAACAGCACGACTGTATAGATCAACCAGTCGGACAGCCATTATTGAACACAGCACGACTGTATAGATCAACCAGTCGGACAGCCGTTACTGAACACAGCACGACTGTATAGATCAACCAGTCGGACAGCCGTTATTGAACACAGCACAACAGTACACACAACGAGTACGAGTGTACACAGGACGAGTAGGACTGTACACAGAACGAGTACGACAGTACACAGAACGAGTACGACAGTACACAGAACGAGTACAACTGTACCACAGAACGAGTACAACTGTACCACAGAACGAGTACAACTGTACCACAGAACGAGTACACTCTAAGCACAAAAATAACGTCTATGAAGTTGTCAAAAACGTTTGGCCGGCGTCCCTAAAACGTTGCGGAGCGAGACTCTAGTAGACACAGGAAATCGCCAAGTCCGGACCTATTAGCCTCGAAATTGGCCTTTCATTTGCTTACCGGGCAACTCGCAGCGACCTGGCCAGGGCGAATTCCGTCGCTAATATTGATTAAAGCCGGATTGATTGGAGAAAGAAAATGGCAGACGGCACGATAAGGACTTAAAAGAGATGCCCCTGGAAGTCGTGGTCAGAGGAGTGGCTAACTGGGGAGCGGGCGGGCGAGTGAAGGAACGGGGGGGGGGCGGGGTGAAGGTCAGCAGTAATACAAAATCCCTGTAGCAGGTTGAAGGTTGTAGGAGAGGAGGGTGTCCAAGAAATATCTGATTGGTAAACGGAAAAAATGTCAGGAGAGGAAATCACTTGAACAAACGGGTGTTTGGGCATACGGTGAGTCACGTGATACAGAGGGTGTTTGGGCATACAGTGAGTCACGTGGTATAGAGGGTGTTTGGGCAAACAGTGAGTCACGTGGTATAGAGGGTGTTTGGTCAAACAGTGAGTCACGTGGTATAGAGGGTGTTTGGCCAAACAGTGAGTCACGTGATACAGAGGGTTTTTGGGCAAACAGTGAGTCACGTGATACAGAGGGTGTTTGGCCAAACAGTGAGTCACGTGATACAGAGGGTGTTTGGGCAAACAGTGAGTCACGTGGTATAGAGGGTGTTTGGGCAGACAGTGAGTCACGTGGTATAGAGGGTGTTTGGGCAAACAGTGAGTCACGTGGTACACAGAGATTATTATATGCCATACACCATGCCATACACAAACATACGCGATGTTATATATGCTTCGCTTCGACAGAAAGTTATAACGTCCTATGCATATCCGTGGTTTATATCGTCTCGTAGTTTTAATCCAATGTCACTCTATGTTTACATTCTCATATAATCCAATGCCACTCTATGTTTACATTCTCATATAATCCAATGTCACTTTATGTTTACATTCTCATATAATCCAATGTCACTTTATGTTTACATTCTCATATAATCCAATGCCACTCTATGCTCACAAGTATGTCTTGGCAACATTTTGTTGACAAGTCCTTGTTAAGACAGAGTGTTAGCAACTGAAAGCTGTGCAGTCAACCATGACTAAATATTTGACGCCAATCACCCATCACGTCTAAAATGTTCCAACACAGAACAATAAAATAAGACAATTCAATGGCCCCGTCTTCAACTCAAAGAACAGACATAACACAGTCAGAGACTGGCAATAAAACAATCAGCCCGTGAACACTGTTTGTACCATCAATTATTAACCCGACAAACTAGGAACCCGAAAACTTGTTTTTACGAGGAATACAACAGACCAAGTGGTAGAAAATGAATCCCCCCTCCCATCATTTCCCCATGATCGCTTAATGTTATTGCCCCCAGATGTATTTTAAATTTAATGAACAACCCCTAAGGGGGATGTCCTCCTGCTCTTGTATTCCTTTAATGGTCTTTGAGTCTCCTAGTCACATGACCTCACTAATGTGACAGGAACAAACGTGTGTTGGTCACATGGCCTCACTAATGTGACGGTAACAAACATGTGTTGGTCACATGGCCTCACTAATGTGACGGTAACAAACATGTGGTGGTCACATGACCTCACTAATGTGACAGTAACAGACATGTGGTGGTCACATGACCTCACTAATGTGACAGGGCTACATGTTTCCCTGATCTTAAAGTATCCTACATGTGGAAGAAAATCAGCAGTCCCGAGCCTGCGCTCTTCATGGGGCTTCCCGGAAAACCCCCTCAGCCCTCTGGCCCCCTAAGGGACGTAAAGACTGAGAAGCCCCCCGGAGCGGTCGCTGCTACAAGCGGCCGTCTGGGCGTCCAGGACACTAGGTCGAAAACGCCTCTCACTAAAGTGTGCCTCCCGAGGGAGGGGTGGAATTCCCTACTATGACTCGCTATCAACATAGTATCACTTTGGCGCCACCCAGGCAAAGCTTACGAGTCTCAATGGTTAGGATCGCCGCCTTAAAGTATCAAATCATTCTATCTTACTTTTCTACTTTCTTATTGACTGAGCTGACTTACAGTAAGTTCAGTGCTACATGTTTCTCTGATCTTAAAGTATTAAGTCATTCTATCTTACTTTTCTTACTTTCTTATCTTCTCAGACATTCCTTCTGTACAGATATTTATAGCATCCACAGACCATGCCGGCTGTTGACAAGTGATGCAGCTTAACAGGCCACGACTATCAAGGTTACACCCATTACCCAGCCTGCCTTTTGTTTCCCTAACTGGTGTTAGGTACCCAGTCAGAGCTGGACCGACTCAGGGACACCATAGGCCCTAGGGGGAGATCTCGGACTTCACTAAGATTCGAGTTGTAAGAAACGATAGTACCTTAAATGTAGACAGATTAAACTCAGTATGGTTCGTTGTAAGGGATATTTAATCGTCTGTCTGACTGACGTTTTGAAGAGCTTGCAGGTCTATAATTAGTCTGCTGATAAGGGCAACCAATTACTTACAACCAGTCTTTGATATTGATATTGCCTGTAAATTTGAAGATGATTTGTTAACAAAGGGATATTCTCAGATGTGTTGTACTCTTACTTTATTTCAGAGAGAACTTGGTGTTAGCTGCAGGTAGTTCTAAAACAAGTTTGTTGACGGTATGTTCTTTATTGGCTTGTAACAGTAACAGTATTTGCTAAAGTTCGCTCTAAAACAAGTTTGTTGACGGTATGTTCTTTATTGGCTTGTAACAGTATTTGCTAAAGTTCGCTCTAAAACAAATTTGTTGACGGTATGTTCTTTATTGGCTTGTAACAGTATTTGCTAAAGTTCGCTCTAAAACAAGTTTGTTGACTGTATGTTCTTTATTGGCTTGTAACAGTATTTGCTAAAGTTCGCTCTAAAACAAGTTTGTTGACGGTATGTTCTTTATTGGCCTGTAACAGTATTTGCTAAAGTTCGCTCTAAAACAGTGGTGTCCAAAGTCCGGCCTGCGGGCAAAATGCCAACTCGCGTTTAAATTTTAACGGTTCCGTGGCCTTGTAGTAAATAGATTGACTCGTATCAACAAGTTTCTCGCTCTCCAATGTCCACGTCTCTGCTACAATTTAAAGATCTAAAATCGACCTCTAATTGTGTGTGCAGTGTTGTAGTCTATTAGTGCAAACAATTAAAGAATCATAACTCTACCTCTAATTGTGCAGTGTTGTAGTCCATTAGTAAATACAATTAAATCTCTAATGCAAGTAAAAGAAACCCCTTATATGACAGAAATGATGTGTAGAACAACATTAAGTTTCTCAATCAAGTGTTAACATGTTACTTAAAAGGTAAGGCCGTAGGTTCCTTTACTGTCACAAAGTTTGTATCCCATAAACTTGATGTGATGACGTTAAGCCTGTACAAATCGCTTCAAATTTACACCACTCAACCGCAGCACGGAATTTGTCCCCAACCGCAGCACGGAATTTGTCCCCAACCGCAGCACGGAATTTGACCCCGATGTCAAGCGGTCAACGCCAGGGTTTAGAAATGGTTTCGTTTTATCGTGGGTTTACTTAGAAGTTTGGGGTTGTTCTCACTGTTGTGTTTGATCCTGTGTTCACTGGTTTATTCTGTACTGGTAGTGTGGCCCCTGGCCATGTCTATCCTAATAGTGTGGCCCCTGGCCATCTCTGTTCTGGAAGTGTGTCCACTGGCCATCTCTATCCTTGTAGTGTGTCCACTGGCTATCTCTGTCCTCACAGTGTGTCCACGGCCCATTTCTATCCTGGTAGTGTGTCCACTGGCCATCACTATCCTGGTAGTGTGTCCACTGGCCACCTCCATCCTGGTAGTGTGTCCACTGGCCACCTCCATCCTGATAGTGTGTCCACTGGCAATCTCTATCCTGGTAGTGTGTCCAATGGCCATCTCTATCCTGGTAGTGTGTCCACTGGCCATCTCTATCCTGGTAGTGTGTCCACTGGCCACCTCCATCCTGGTAGTGTGTCCACTGGCCACCTCCATCCTGATAGTGTGTCCACTGGCCATCTCTATCCTGGTAGTGTGTCCACTGGCCATCTCTATCCTGGTAGTGTGTCCACTGGCCACCTCCATCCTGGTAGTGTGTCCACTGGCCACCTCCATCCTGATAGTGTGTCCACTGGTCATCACTATCCTGGTAGTGTGTCCACTGGCAGCCTCCATCCTGGTAGTGTGTCCACTGGCCACCTCCATCCTGGTAGTGTGTCCACTGGCCATCTCCATCCTGATAGTATGTCCACTGGCCATCTCCATCATGGTAGTGTGTCCACTGGCCATGTCTATCCTGGTAGTGTGTCCACTGGCCATCTCTATCCTGTTAGTGTGTCCACTGGCCATCTCTATCCTGGTAGTGTGTCCACTGGCCATCTCCATCCTGGTAGTGTGTCCACTGGCCATCTCTATCCTGGTAGTGTATCCACTGGCCATCTCCATCCTGGTAGTGTGTCCACTGGCCATCTCCATCCTGGTAGTGTGTCCACTGGCCATCTCTATCCTGGTAGTGTGTCCACTGGCCATCTCCATCCTGGTAGTGTGTCCACTGGCCATCTCTATCGTGGTAGTGTGTCCACTGGCCATCTCTATCCTGGTAGTGTGTCCACTGGCCATCTCTATCCTGATAGTGTGTCCATTGGCCATCTCCATCTGGTAGTGTGTCCACTGGCCATCTCTATCCTGATAGTGTGTCCACTGACCATCTCTATCCTGTTAGTGTGTCCACTGGCCATCTGCATCCTGTTAGTGTGTCCACTGGCCATCTCCATCTGGTAGTGTGTCCACTGGCCATCTCTATCCTAATAGTGTGTCCACTGGCCATCTCTATCCTGGTAGTGTGTCCACTGGCCATCTCTATCCTGGTAGTGTGTCCACTGGCCATCTCTATCCTGATAGTGTGTCCACTGGCCATCTCTATCCTGTTAGTGTGTCCACTGGCCATGTCCATCTGGTAGTGTGTCCGCTGGCCATCTCTATCCTGATAGTGTGTCCACTGGCCATCTCTATCCTGTTAGTGTGTCCACTGGCCATCTCTATCCTGGTAGTGTGTCCACTGGCTATCTCTGTCCTCACAGTGTGTCTACGGGCCATTTCTATCCTAGTAGTGTGTCCACTGGCCATCACTATCCTGGTAGTGTGTCCACTGGCCATCGACTCCGTCCTGGTTCACTCTAAAATAATTGGCACAATTTAATGCGATAACCACGTCCACTTGACCAGGTTGAGAAATAAACTGGTATCGATCCTAACATACATCGTCATTGTATCGTTATCTATCAGTCTGGCTACACTTTCGGCTGGAAGCATCGCACTTGCTGCGTCAATTCAAATATTCGATACCCCCGTGGCGAATCAACGTCCCAGCTCAGTTTTTAGAGGACAAATTTATTGCTGGCTTTACTTATTTGGGCTTTTATAATTACAGCACTACAACTTTCATTCGTTTGATGGGACGGCCAGGATAAATCTATGGGATTTATTTGACGAAGTTATGAATATAATGTTATTTTGGGGGGATTTTTTTTCCTTCCAAATCTTTTTAGTCTACTGCCTACATCTAAGTTTAGTTTTGGTGATATGGGCCAAAACTGGCCAGTGGCTATTGGCCAAACTTGGAATTGTCAAAAAAAAAAAAAAAAAAAAACGCGGGCAGTGTAGAGTCTTGAGATCATCATTGAATGAGTTTTTGTTTTTTTGAAATCATCATCAACGCAGCAAAATATTCTAAACTGAGTAACGCGCAGTGGTTCTCAAATTTTTTTTAAAATTTGATTTCCTTAACAGTATTAAATTATTGTAGATAACGTTGCTGATATTTCGTTAAAGGTTTGGGGGGCGAGGCCAACGCATTATTCTGTCTTGAGTAAGCAAATGAAACCTTTAAATTAAACCTTTAAATGAAAACTTTAATTGAAACCTTTAATTGAAACATTTAATTGATACCTTTAACTGAAACCCTAACTGAAACCTTTAACTGAAACCCTAACTGAAACCTTTAACTGAAACCTTTAATTGAAACCTTTAACTGAAACAATTAACTGAAACCTTTAACTGAAATCTTTCATTGAAACCTGTAAGTGAAACCTTAAACTGAAACCTTTAATTGAAACCTTTATTTAAAACCTTTAATTTAAACCTTTAATTGAAGCCTTTAACTGAAACCTTTAACTAAAACCTTTAACTGAAACCTTTAACTGAAATCTTTAACTGAAACTAACTGAAACCTTTAACTGAAACCTTTAACCGAAACCTTTAACTGAAACCTTTAACTGAAACCATTAACCGAAACCTTTAATTGAAACCTTTAACTGAAATCTTAAACTGAAACTAACTGAAATCTTTAACTGAAATCTTTAACTGAAACCTTTAACTGAAACCTTTAACTGAAACCTTTAACCGAAACCTTTAACTGAAACCTTTAACCGAAACCTTTAACTAAAATGTTTAATTGAAACTAACTGAAACCTTTAACTGAAACCTTTAACTGAAACCTTTAACTGAAACCTTTAATTGAAACCTTTAACTGAAACATTTAACTGAAATTAACTGAAACTAACTGAAACCTTTAACTTAAACCTTTAACAGGAACCTTTAACTGAAACCTTTAACAGAAACCTTTAACAGAAACCTTTAACAGAAACCTTTAACTGAAACCTTTCACAGAAACCTTTAACAGAAACCTTTATGATCTTGTTAGAATTGTCCACAGTCTGACACCTCGAGGAAGCAACGTAAACTACGAGCCGGTTGGAGGGTAACGTCTCCACGAAACCACTTCTTGACTTATTACACGGTTATTCCCTGATATCAAACACAATTATTTTATGTAGACACATGCCTTGTGTTATCCTATAAGCGATGACATTTGTACTGCTTACATCCAAACATGGCTTTTATGTAAAATTTGATCCTGCCTACACACAAACATGGCTTTTATGTTCAAATTGATACTGCCTACATCCAAACATGACATTTATGTTCAATTTGATACTGCCTACATTCAAACATGGCTTTTATGTTAACTTTGATACTGTCTACTTTCAATCATGACCCATTGCTCTTGTATTCGTCCACTTCCGGTACAACTTATCTCTCATCCAACCGGCACATACTGAAACGCATTTACATGCACCACTTTACATGCACCACTTTACATACACCACTTTACATACACCACTTTACATGCACCACTTTACATACACTACTTTACATACACCACTTTACATGCACCACTTTACATGCAACACTTGACATACACCACTTTATATAACCACTTTATATACACCACTTTATATATACGACTTGAACTCTTTCCTGGTTTTAAAGACGTTCTATCGGGGGTCAGTTTGCTTCCGTTGGCCCTTCGGAGTTTTCGAGTCGACCATAGAGCACAAATTGAATACGTGTCAGGCCTGGCGAGCAGTCATCACGAGATCATTTCCTTCCCATCAACCCTCCGTGACAGGAAGTCCACGAGTGCCCATGAATAGCAGCTCTTCAGCTTTTCCCCGGCCGCCCTCTTCAATCTTCGAGGAGTTTCTACGGTATGTTTTTTGTGGGTCACCTTGAAACAATTTTGTTTCAGTCTTCTATTGATGCACGCGTCCGTATCAGTCTTATGTGTGATACACACGCCCGTGTCAGTCTTCTATGTGATACACGCGTCCGTGTCAGTCTTCTGTGTGATACACGCGTCCGTGTCAGTCTTCTGTGTGATACACGCGTCCGTGTCAGTCTTCTGTGTGATACACACGTCCGTGTCAGTCTTCTGTGTGATACACGCGTCCGTGTCAGTCTTCTGTGTGATACACACGTCCGTGTCAGTCTTCTTTGTGATACACACGTCCGTGTCAGTCTTCTATGTGATACACGCATCATATACGTATCAGGCACGCATATGTGTCAGCTTACTGTGAAAACCAGTCAACAAAGTTATTGAAAAAGTTTATCGTGTTCAGCCATTTTTGTCACTAGAATTATTCAGCCACTTCTACGGGGATTCGAACATCACTCTGCAACAGCCACTTTGGAAGGATTTGACAAAATGCTTTCAAATCTCGGGGCAGTAGACCAACATTGAAAAAACAACAACCTTGCAGTTTGTGTTTTGGGCTAAACCAAATCATTAGAAGCTGTGATTTGTACTAGAAAATGCAATGGACATATCCTAGTGACGCTTTAGGTTCAAGGGTGGAAGACAAGTTGTGTTAGGCTAGGCTTTTGTGGTAACCAGACAGGAATAATGAGTTTATACAATGATAAACTTATATCACGAATAAACTGATGCCTGTAAACGTAGTGGCTGGACAATTTAGACCATTAGATATTACCACATCAAAGCCGTGAGTAAGAGCCGCCATTGATGATTAGTAGCGACCCTCTGGGCCTAATAGCGGCCATCCAGGCCTTAGAGCTGCCATTCAGGCCTTAGAGCTGCCATTCAGACCTTAGAGCTGTCATTCAGACCTTAGAGCTGTCATTCAGACCTTAGAGCTGTCATTCAGACCTTAGAGCTGTCATTCAGACATTAGAGCTGTCATTCAGACCTTAGAGCTGTCATTCAGACCTTAGAGCTGTCATTCAGACCTTAGAGCTGTCATGTGGGCCTTAGAGCTGTCATGTGGGCCTTAGAGCTGTCATGTGGGCCTAAGAAACGTCACGTGGGCCCAAGAGACGTCACGTGGGCTAAGATCTGTCATGTGGACCTAAGATGTGTCATGTGGGCCTAACATCTGTCATGTGTACCTAACATCTGTCATGTGGGCCTAACCTAACATCTGTCATGTGTACCTTACATCTGTCATGTGTACCTTACATCTGTCATGTGGGCCTAATATCTGTCATGTGGGCCTAACATCTGTCATGTGGGCCTAACATCTGTCATGTGGGCCTAAGAGACGTCACGTGGGCTAAGATCCATCATGTGGACCTAAGATGTGTCATGTGGGCCTAACATCTGTCAGGTGGGGGATAACATCTGTCATGTGTACCTAACATCTGTCATGTGGGCCTAACATCTGTCATGTGGGCCTAACATCTGTCATGTGGGCCTAACATCTGTCATGTGTACCTAACATCTGTCATGTGGGCCTAACATCTGTCATTTGGACCTAAGATGTGTCATGTGGGCCTAACATCTGTCATGTGTACCTAACATCTGTCATGTGTACCTAGCATCTGTCATGTGGGCCTAACATCTGTCATGTGTACCTAACATCTGTCATGTGGACCTCAGAGTCGTCATGTGGGCCTAACATCTGACATGTGAACCTAACATCTGTCATGTGAACCTAACATCTGACATGTGAACCTAACATCTGACATGTGGACCTAACATCTGTCATGTGGCCTTAAGTTTTGTCATTTAGGCCTAAAAGTGGCCATCATAACAAACGTAGTTCTCTAATATAATCACAAATATTTCACAAGCTCACATCAACAGGCGCAGATTTCAAGACAAGCTCCTCAAAATGTTTCTAGGTTTCAACAGAAATAAGAAGAAAAAACTCCAAAAATGTTGAGTAAATATTTAATCAGGGGAATATGAAGGGAAATTTACGATAAAGCACGGCATGGCGGAGTCACGCAAGATTTAAGGCCAAAAGCTTTTATCTTAGATCAACATTTTCAGAATGGTTGGGAGGTTGATTAAAACTGTGATTGGAAAATATAACATATTATATGCGTATGTTGAATAGAATGAATGTTCCCTCCAAGTTTTGTTGGTTTGTAAGCGTCCAAAACGGTTACGGATGACATACAATATTCGGTTGTTTGTTTGAAAAACAAAACAAAAACATCGGCGCCAAGTTGTATAGGATCTACTTTTAGTGCATAGTTTGATACCCCCCCCCCCAAAAAAAAAATAAATAAATAAATAAATAAATAAATAAATAAATAAATAAAATATTATTTGAATTTCCTGCGCGGTAAATCTAAATTGCTGCAAGGCGTCGATCAGATGTCTGCGCGGCCACACAGCTTAAAAAGAACATTGATACAATATGTATCTAAAACAAATCGTCTACATATTACATGTGTACCAAAGACAAAATGTCTACTTCTTACATGTGTACCAAAGACAAAATGTCTAGTTATAACAAAACCATTCCGAACATGACTGTCGGGTTGTAATGTGAGACAGTCCCGATGTAATAAGAGTTTTTCAATTAACTCGTATACAATCTTACCATCAATATGAGATAGAGTGAGCAACAACATCTTTTAAATCACGTTTAGTTCTCTAAATAGTACACATTGAATCTGTGTAGTGTATAATGTTAACATAGCCATTGTAAACATTGTATGTGTATTGTATAATGGTAACATAGTCTTTGTAAACATTGAATCTGTGTATTGTATAATGTTAACATAGCCATTGTAAACATTGTATCTATGACAGCATAGCCAATACGATTAGAGGGGGGAGGGGCTAGGCAGTGAGCACGCTATTTTTATGTGTATATATGTCATATGCTTCTACCTCGAATTTGTGTGTGGGAGTGTGTATGACCCATAATGTGAATATTTAATCTACCCCCACCACCGACTACCCCCTCTCCGTTTCACAACTCCAGAAATTCCGATGTCCGACACGTCATTTGGAGAGAAAATCTCGACTAAATTAGTCAGCGGACGACTCGCCACTCCAGGCCATGGACACCAGGTCACGTGCTGAGCGTCCAGTGCCGCACGAGGAATCCAAGACCTACTTGACAATGTCCACAACTCGATGGCGGGACGTGACGCCAGGAAAAGAGCGTCTCCAGTGGAAGGGTCCGAGTCAACAGGACCAACAGGTACCGGCGGGATTGGATTGTCGTCTCTTGTCGGTCGATGTCCACTTGACCTGTCCACGCGTGGGTACGTCTCTGCTTGTGCTGTGTGGATTTGTTTCGTTGCGGCCATCTCCACCTATACCGTTTATTATAAATACCTTTTTTTAAAAATAACTCTAAAGAATGAACTTTGGCGATTACTTATTCTACACACAGACAACGGCAATAAAACACAGACCAATCAAAAACTACGACACAACTGTGTAGCGTTAAGATCGTCACGCAACCACAGTTGTAGTTGCAGTAAGTAGCAGAACTGTTACAGGGCAGGGGGCGGGGGTTGGGGGAGGGGCCTATTTCTATCCACCAATGTCTGTCCGGTAATTTCCTGTTTTCTATAAATGAGTGTCCAATGAGATCCACCTAAACAAGCAAAAAGTAAAGTAAACTTCGAAGATAAAATAAGATGAGTTGTTCTAAGACAAGAGAAAATATTCTTTACGAGATGACCCGCGGCGTAGCATACGCCGCGGCGTAGCATACGCCGGAGACACGCTCATCATAGATAGTGCAAAGAACGAGGGTGGGGGGATTCGAGAGAACTGACACAAACAGCAGCACGAAGTAATAGGAAAAAAAAGCGAGTTAAAAAGAGACATGTGCACAGTGGTTGTTGTTACCTGCCCCCCTCACTTTTTACTAACATCCCTTGCCAACAATAACCTGCGATTCCGACTCTAGGGTTAGTTATGTTTGCAAAAAGTGGGGAAAAGAACAGGTAGAAAAAAAATAATTTAATTTTGTTTTAAAATTGTTCTATCTGAATATTAGATCCAGGACTTTCCGCATGCAAGGCGGACGTGATAACCACTACAATACGAATCATGTGTTATTCACAGTTATTCTGTGACAGAACAACGCAAGAAGTATTGTTACCACAGACCCCCCCCCCACACACACACAAACACATACTTTTTTCTTTTTACCCCCTTCCGCTTGCCCACTGTGATCTTTCGACCCCAGTGAGGGGTCATTCGTCATGCTCATTTGCACATGGTCGTTTACGTGTATAATATATAAACTAGCCGACCCGCGTCGTAGTATACGCCGCTAATGATTTAGTGACGGGTGAAGACTTCATGAAAAACACAGTTGTCCAAATGGGGTGGGTTTAGGCAAACGACTGTGAGCACAACGGAGAGCACGAAGTTATTATGACAATGTCGAGAAACAAAGCTTACGTGTTGCGAAGTCATGCTAGAAAAGAAAGTGGGAAATGAACGGGCACAAACACAAACATTTTTAAAAAAATTAAAAAGTAATGTTAGCTGGGGCTTGAACCTACGACCTTCGGCGTGTTAGGCGAATGTAATAACCACTACACTACGAAACACATGCTATTCTGTTGTTCTGTAAGAACAAAGTAATTGACGTCAATTGAACACATTGTTGGTCTCGATGACACCCACCCTCTGCACTAACTTTTCTTGCTAGCTGATGGGTCGGTGGGGTTAGACAGCTTGCTTGGTGTCCGGCCTGGTTGAACCATGAGGAGAATTATATATATATATAAGATATGCTCTTAGCTGTGGGACACGTTTCGGAAGTTTGCTAAAGGTGAGCTCTTCTCCACTGGCACATCGAGTCTCTCGTGAACTGATTATGTCGAACAATGGTTCCCAGGCGAATTCCTTCAACTAAAAGTGATAACTGATACTGGAGCTCGCTCTATGTGCTTAACCAGACCTATCGTTTCACTAGCAGACCAACTTTTCACTAACAGTCTATCGTTTCACTAGCAGATCAACTTTTCACTAACAGCCTTATCGAATCACTGGGAGACTTATGTCTCACTAACAGTCCGTCGTTTCACTAGCAGACTTATGTCTCACTAACAGTCTATCGTTTCACTAGCAGACTTATGTCTCACTAACAGTCTATTGTTTCACTAGCAGACCTACTTTTCACTAACAGTCTATCGTTTCACTAGCAGATCAACTTTTCACTAACAGTCTTATCGAATCACTGGGAGACTTATGTCTCACTAACAGTCCGTCGTTTCACTAGCAGACCTAATTTTCACTAACAGTCTATCGATTCACTAGCATACTTATGTCTGACTAACAGTCTATCTTTTCACTAGCAGACTTATGTCTCACTAACAGTCTATCGTTTCACTAGCAGACTTATGTCTCACTAACAGTCTATTGTTTCACTAGCAGACCTACTTTTCACTAACAGTCTATCGTTTCACTAGCAGACCTACTTTTCACTAACAGTCTATCGATTCACTAGCAGACTTATGCCTCACTAACAGACCTACAATTCTTAAACAGATCATAATCTGGCTAAGGCGGTTTCTAATTGAATCCTCCGATATATTTGCTGACTGGATGATTGGGGCCTGTATGGCGCTAGTCCGAGGGATCACCGAGTTGACCGCTCAAGGCCCAGCGCAGACATGCGCACGCGCGTCCCACTGTGTGTGTGGGCGAGCTGGGCCAATATTTGCAGGGCGAGCTGAGAAAATATGGCTGGGCTCTTAAGCAAAGAAGACTCCAATAATTTGAGCGGAAACTCAATTTGCTCATCGGCCGTGGAGAGCAAACTGGAAACTTCTCGGGAGAAAGACCCGGATGAACAGCGTTGTGACGGACATACCGAGTCGGTCAAGAAATAATGAATACAACGTCACGAGCGGACGAGTGTGATATGGACTTTGGGCCAAGAGATCGTTGGGGGTAAAACAATCGTTTGTAAACTTTGGTGGGTTATGGGGGGGTAGGGGCGACCCGAGGGCAGCAGAAGAAGCTTGAGTGAGAGCAGAGGTGGAGACGGTAGGTGGCTCTAATGGAGTCTAAGGTAGCCAGCCCCGAATACAGAAGCGTACCTAAAAGTCTAAAGATGGTGGCCATAACTAAATCTGTAACTGGAAGATCTGGGAGAATACAACCGGCAAACTGATAGAGGAAAGAAGGGGCGGCTAAATGAGGCTAATGTAGGGATGGCTAAATGAGGCTAATGTAGGGGCAGTTAAAGGAGGATAATTTAGTGATGGCTAAAAGGATATGTAGGGGCGGCTAAAGGAGGCTAATTTAGGGGCAGTTAAAGGATGATAATGTAGGGTGGCTAAAGGAGGATAATGTAGCGGCAGTTAAAGGAGGATAATGTAGGGGTGGCTAAAGGAGGATAATGTATAGGCAGTTAAAGGAGGATAATGTAAGGGCTGCTAAAGGTGGCTAATGTAGGAGTGGCTAAAAGAGGCTAATGTAGGTGCGACTAAAGGAGACTAACGTAGGTGCGGCTAAATGTTCGTTGGCCCATTTGGTAATTAACAAACTAGTGCGCAAAATTGCACATCATCAATTTTTTGTGCATACATTTACTCTCCACAAGCACAGATATTATATTACTAGCTAATTACCCGCGCTTCGCAGCGGTAATTTAATATTTCAATTAGCGTTTAGAACCGGTAAACACTAATTCAAAACCCCTTTGATTTCAATCTGGATCATGGTGGATACACTAAATATATTAACTAAACCGTCTTGGAACAGATGTTAGAAGTTCATTACCCCATTGGAAATTTTATTATTTTTAAAAATCACATTTGGTCAATAATTTATCCTTTTCCTCAGTAGACACTTTTTACATTACCTTTTATATAACTAATTGTTAAAAATGGCATAAAATAGGTGTTTTTACTATTAAAACTTCTTTAAAAAACTCAAATAAGGGTCGGAAGCCCTATGGGTGTAAAATGTATAGTTCAAAACAACCGCTTATTTCAATTTGGATCAAAGATTGAAAAAAATTAATTTTAATGACCTAACGAATTTTAATATAGGCCATCAAGTTTTTATCTTCCAAGTTTTGTAGAACTACATTTACACAGTATCCAAAGTTTTTTTTAATTTGTAATTTAGCTAATATAATGTAAAAACAACTACAATGGAGTGATACGTTTGTCTCCTACCATCCCAAAATTTCATGCGTCTGCCTGCACAGGAAGTTGGAGAATTTGTGATGATTATCTTTTTATTTAAAAAAGAAATAACATTGGGTCCCCGGCTCCCAGTGAGTGGCAATTTAAATATTTTTTTTCTTGTTACCAGCGCGGAAGTGTACTCAACAGTTTCCCTAAAGTTTCATGCTTCTATCTACATGGGAAATAGGAACATTAGTGATGAGTCTGTTTTTATATGAGAAAAAAAATACATTTGGGCCCCAGTGAGTGATACTTTAAATATTCTTTGCCTGTTACCATCGCGGGAGTTTACTTAACAACTTGCCGAATTTTCATGTTTCTACCTACAAGGGAAAATGGGAAAATAGCAATTTTCAGTAAGAGGAAAAAAAAAACGTTTTTAGGCCCACGGCCTCCATGAAAGTAAATTCTATTTTTTTTTTAAATTCCAATAATGCAGAGGCTATACAACAACTTTTCAAAGTTTCATGCTTCTAACTACACGGAAAGTTGAAGAATTAGGGATGAGTAAATTTTTAATATAAGAAAAAAAACTACATTTGGGCCCCCCGGCCCCCAGTAAATGAGAATTTAAATATTGTTTTCACCTGTTACCATCGTGGAAGTGTAATGAACAACTACCCAAATTTTCATGTTTTTACCTACACAGGAAATTGGAGAATTAGTCATTTTCAGTTTTTATAAATCTCATATCAGGAAAAAATTATTATTTGGGCCCACGGCCCACAGGAAGTGATAATTTAAATATTATATTCATTTGTTACCATTGTGGAAGTGTACTCAACAACTTCCCAAAGTTTCATACTTCTGCCTACGCGGGAAATAGGATAATTAGTGATTTTCATATTTTATAAAGTCCATGTAAGAAAAAAACATTTTTGGGCCCCCGGCCCCAATGAGTGTGAATTTAAACATTCTTTTCCACCATTTATTGTCACAATAGGCTATTTAACAACTTTGCAAAGTTTCATGCTTCTACCTACACGGAAAATCGGAAAATTAGTGATTTTCATATTTTATATAGTCCATGTAAGGAAAAAAAACATTTTGGGGCCCCCAGCCCCCATGAGTGTGAAGTTAAAAATTATTTTCCATCAATTATTGTCACAATAAGCTATTTAACAACTTTGCAAAGTTTAATGCTTCTACCTACACGGGAAGTTAGAGAATTAGTGATGAGTCAGTTTTTATATAAGAAAAAATGATAGAAAGAAAACTACATTTGGGCCCCGGACCCAAGTAAGTGATAATTTAATTATTGTTTTCACCTGTTACCATCATAGAAGTTTACTTAACAACTACCCAAAGTTTTATGCTTTCACCTACACGCGAAATAGAAGAATTAGTGATTTTCAGTTTTTTATAAAGCTCATATAAGGAAATAAGCAAAATAATGGGCCCCCTTACCCCAGGGGTGGGCACCTGGGGTTGAAACTTAGCCTATGACATTTTCCGGGTCAAATTCTGGTTCCATGCAAAATTTCACCACACTGGGTCCAACGGTGTGGATTTGTATTGGTAACAAACAAACAGACAGACTAACTTTCAGCCTTATATATTAGATTTATAGCAACAAACAATGACACACGGTACAAGAAAATACTTCCTCCTTTTTCTTATATCCATCTTATATACATAGGACATAGAGTCTATTTGTTGTTTTCCCCCATTTTACCACGTTTTTCTTAGTTTGCTTTCTTGTCTGGATGTTTGTCTTTCCGGGGTAAAAATTGAATTCCTTTTTTGAACCACTTCTGATCATCCAATTTTGATGAAATTTTGCATGCATACTTGATTCACATGACAATTTAATATTTCATTAATTATAGTACTCAATTCTACTTAATTATAGTAGAATTAAATTCTATTTTTCCTTATATGGAATAACTAATCAAATGTCAATGATTTCTTGTGTTTTCCGGAAAATGTTTCGTTAAGTTTGGTAATTAGAAAAATAATATATATATAAAAAAGCTTTTTAAAACACCACGTTTTTCATTTGAACTAAAAAGTATAAAATAAAAATATTTTTAAAAAAGTTTTTAAGATACCACGTTTTGTGAACTAAAAAGAAGAAAATAAATTTTTTCTTGGGCTATGTTGGAACTTCC
>MUZC01001019.1:62628-93373 GCA_002072015.1 Radix auricularia
GGAAGTTCCAACATAGCCCAAGAAAAAATTTATTTTCTTCTTTTTAGTTCACAAAACGTGGTATCTTAAAAACTTTTTTTAAAATATTTTTATTTATTTCACATAACTATTTCATGATAAAGCATGTCTTCAGAATTTTAATATGAATTTATTACTTATGTTAATACGTGGTTGTTTTGTTTTTTTAATACTAATGAAGGCATTTGCCGAAACGTTTACTGTCGTGTTAGTTTAAAAATAAAGCTCAAATTTATTGTTTTCATTACAGAGTTTGTTTGTGTACTTCGTATTTGATTCATTTGTTGCCCGTGTTGGCAAATATTTGTTGCCCGTGCTGGCAAATATCATCTGTGACAAGTATAGGTAAAGGGGGATAAGTCGCCTGCGACCAGTGATAGACTACCCTTGAAATCCCCCAGCATTCCCAGCTACAGGTCAGAGGTTACAACATCGACCACGTAGCTCCTAAATACGGCCAGACCGGAGAGCTCGGAAACGTCATGACAGCCAGCGTCCATCACGAGAGGAAGTTAGACATGGGAGAAATCTTAGACCAGATGGGGAGGAGGGGAACAGAGGAACAGATAAGCAGGACGTAGATTGGAGGAGGGGGTACGAGAGGGTGAGAGTGTATGTGTGTGTGTGTGTGTGTGTGTGTGTGTGTGTGTGTGTGTGTGTGTGTGTGTGCGTGTGTGTGTGTGTGTGTGTGTGTGCGTGTGTGAGAGAGAGAGAGAGAGAGAACCAGATGAGAAGGTAAATCCTCAAACACATCTCCTTGCTTATAAAAATATGCAATTTAAAAACTGTCTTCAAGTCTGCGGATTGGTAGACAACCGGAAGTGATAGTCTACTTGTTAAGGGAACACTGGACTCAAGTCATTTTCTCGAATGTCCTAGAAGTAGTGGAATACATAATGCACATTTTAAAAACTATAGTTATCTAGAGATGACGTCTTGGCATTTATAGCGTTAAAATATAAATAATGGCTTTTTGTGATCTTCAGTGGAATTTGTTAGCGTCCAAAGATCAACGCTGAAAATCATATGACACATGTCATCAGCGTCATCAGTGTCATGGCATGAGTGCCTCAATAGATTTTCTCATTATGTGATGCCATAAAACATTAATAATTCTCAAACGTCAATTTTCTAAAGCGAAACAAAATAATGATAATAATTATATTTTTGTACAATGTCAGATTTATGATTCAAAAATTTACAACTTCTTAACTCCTTGTGGCGGCTTCATATTAAATCCCAAGGTCAGGTTACACGGCATTATTTTGACCTTTGAACCACGTGGCTGAAGGTCGGTGTCAGCGGGTTTGTCCTGTGAGCCAGGTTGCCCAGGCTCCACCCCACAAGCCCCAACAAAAACACAAAAAAACTGTTCATCTTAATCTCATTGATGAAAGTGGAGAATTCAATTATCCTCAATTGGCTCAACACCGCTCTACGCTGTAAAGTTGAGCAGACGAGAGTTTCAAATATGTGAGTCGGGGATAGGAATGTCACGTGACATTGAGTGCATCATTGGTAAAACTGATGAGATGGGGAAATGTTCGGGAGACTCATCACATTATCTTATCTTATCATGTTCGGGAGACTCATCAAATTACCTTATCTTATCATGTTCGGGAGACTCAACAAATTACCTTATCTTATCATGTTCGGGAGACTCATCAAATTACCTTATCTTATCATGTTCGGGAGACTCATCACATTATCTTATCTTATCATGTTCGGGAGACTCATCACATTATCTTATCTTATCTGTTACAGACGCTCCTTCTATACAGAAGATTATACCTGTCATCGTCACCCAAAAGTCTTATATTTTACGCCCCCCCGGTATATAGCGGTCTATAGTGTATTTTTTACACGTAAATATAACAAATACTACACACAAATTTAGCATATTTTCTTTGAGTCTGCTTACAATGATTAATTTTGAGAAATATTTCAAAGAAAAACATTTTAGGGACAAACATTGACAGGTTATGTAGGTAACAGAGAAATGTTGATAGACAAGAGATCTTAGGGGACACAATTGACGGACAGGTTATTCAATACCAATGTTTTCGGACTGGTCAGTTTAATACCAATGTTTTCGGACTGGTCATTTTAATACCAATGTTTTCGGACTGGTCATTTTAATACCAATGTTTTCGGACTGGTCATATTAATGCCAATGTTTTCGGACTGATCATGAGATACCAATTTTTTCGGAATGGTCAGTTTAATACCAATGTCTTCAGACTGGTCATTTTAATACAAATGTTTTCTGACTGGTCATTTTAATGCCAATGTTTTCTGACTGGTCAGTTTAATACCAATGTTTTCGGACTGGTCATTTGAATATCAATGTTTTCGGACTGGTCATTTGAATACCAATGTTTTCGGACTGGTCATTTTAATACCAATGGTTTTGGTCTGGCCATTTTAATATTAATGTTTTCTGACTGGTCATTTTAATACCAATGTTTTCGGACTGGTCATTTTAAAATTAATGTTTTCTGTCTGGTCATTTTAATACCAATGTTTTCGGTCTGGTCATTTTAATACCAATATTTTCGGACTGGTCAATGGACTCCAGTTTTTGTTGGTTACTATGTTTGCCATATTGGCATCCGAGGTATTAGCCAATATCTTACTTTTTTCTGAATTGATTTCCATCCCGTATGCACAGACTCTGTCTGCAAGTTTGCTAATGAGCTCCTGCAGTTCTTTACTGCTCCCAGCCAGAAGATCTATGTCATCAGCAAATCTTAGGTTGCATAGGCGTCTTCCCCTATAGAGATGTACGTGTGGTGATCACTGAGTGTTTCTTGTATGATTTTTTCATGGAATATATTGAACAGGACAGGTGAGAGAATGCAGCCTTGGCGAACTCCATTCGTCGTTTTGAAGAAGTGACCTACGCAGCCTCTAAATACAATTGAACATCTTGCCTGTTTGTAGAGTCTTTGATCACCTTTACCAGCCCTTCTTCAATGCTGAAACTTCTCATCCCATGCCAAAGTCCCTCGTGCCATCCTCAATCAAAGGCTTACTTGACGTCTATAAAGTTGTGATAAAGTTCGCGCTTGTGCTGTAGATGTTTTTCTGAGTAAGCGACAGTTGAAGATCTGCTCGATTGTGCTTCTGCCTGGTCTGAAGCCTTCCTGTTCTTCTGCCAGTAAATGCTCGGATATTCGCTTTAACCTGCTGAGGATAATTTTTAGCATTATTTTGCTAGGGTGACTGATGGGGCTGATTGTGCTATAATTGTGGCATTGTTTCGTATTGCCTTTCTTAGTGACTGTGTCCAATCCTTACGCCATAACTAATTTTCAAGTATTTTCTGGCAGAGTTTTGTTAGTGCTTTCGTTACTTGTGCTCCTCCGTGTTTTAGCAATTCAGCAGGGCTGTTGTCAACTCCAGGTGACTTACCCCCTTTTAAGTTCCGTACTGCCACTTCAACTTCGCTCAACAGCACTGGTGGATCATTTATCTATCTGCTCTGTAGCTCCTGTAGTATGTTTCTATCTAGATTGATTTTTACAGCTGTACAGGTCGTTGCAATATTCTGTCCATCTTCTTAGTAATGCCATGTTATCAGTAAGTCGAATGTCTCGATAGTGACACATACAATGGTATAGTTTCCACTGTAAGTAGCTAACTTCTCAACACTGGGCCACACTTTGACCAAAACACTGGGCCACACTTTGACCAAAACACTGGGCCACACTTTGACCAAAACACTGGGCCACACTTTGACCAACTCTGTGGTGAACAACTCTTTTCAAATGTATAAATCGGGTAAATATCCTATTTGGGTTATTTTTTTATTTTGTTTTTAGTCCCATAACCTCTTTTTTTTCGAGGTCGTAGGGGATTCTAATGTTTCCATTAGAACATTCTCGGGCTTAATAGACACTGGCGGCGCCCATCCCTCTCCAAGTCAGCGGAGGACTTTCTTAGCGTTAGTCATTTCTCAAAATTTTTATAGTGGCTTTTCGTGGGCTCGATCCCACGCCCATCAGTTTGTGAGGCGAGCGCACTATTGACTTCACTTGGGTTATAATTGTCGTCACTTTGAAGTAGAAACATATTTGTTTGGAAAGCTCTTGTAGCTTCCATGGACAAAAGTTTGAACGTTGTTAGAGTCGTTGGTTTCGAAGACAAAAATAGAAGACTGTTACAATAAAAATAGTGACTTTGTTTTCAAGTGACCCACGGACCCCCGGCGTGATACATGACACTTATCATGGAGTGATGATGTCTTCTGACATTTGACATTTACAGTTGTATAGTTTCATGGAGTGATGTCTTCTGACATTTGACATTTACAGTTGTATAGTTTCATGGAGTGATGATTTCTGACTTTTGACATTTACAGTTGTATTTTTTCATGGAGTGATGATTTCTGACATTTGACATTTACAGTTGTATAGTTTCATGGAGTGATGTCTTCTGACATTCGACATTTACAGTTGTATAGTTTCATGGAGTGATGTCTTCGGACATTTGACATTTACAGTTGTATAGTTTCATGGAGTGATGTCTTCTGACATTCGACATTTACAGTTGTATAGTTTCATGGAGTGATGTCTTCGGACATTTGACATTTACAGGTGTATAGTTTCATGGAGTGATGTCTTCTGACATTTGACATTTAATGTTGTATAGTTTTAACTCTCGGTAAGTAGCGAATGTCAACACTGACATTATGTCATTCAACAGTTTGCAAAATAATCACCTTCAACGATTATGACCATTGCATACTCACATTTAGTCCAATGAACTTCCACAGTGACGGCCTGCATCCCCCCCCCTCAATTTAGGACAAATGACATAAACCAATTTATGTCCAATGACCTATGTAATGTTGGTCACATGACGTCAAGCCAAGGCATTCATCATGAACGGTATGAATCTTTTGAACTCAACACAAATGATCAATGTCAGATATTTAAACTCCGACCCCCCCCCCCCCCCGAGACACCAAAACTACCCCCGGGGCCCAACACGACCCATCAAACCGTTGGTCAATTCCACACGAAGCCCACCCCCGGTCATAACGCGGTACTGCGCTATTTGCAGTGGCTAATTCCATTCATTGAAACAAGTCGCCACAAAGCCACCATTACCTCGGCAGGCCCGAGATTTGTCCAGTAGTACTCGACTGGTCGGCCAGTTTTCATGGGCGGACACGAACCCTCTTATTTGGTCATTGAATCATGTCAAAGTCTTGCTCGTGACTCAAGTGGAACCACGGCAGAGAACCCTGTTGGTCGACGCTTGTCCCGTGTGACTGCGCACTGCTGGCCCGAGGTGGGTAGATCCATTGGCAATAGTATGTGACGCCACAATATATATCCAAGAGTACGTCTTTGGGGACAGCTGCGTTTTGATATTGTTGACGAAGTGTCATGGGTAAAACTAAGAACTGAAGCCATGCTGCAGTTTGATAGAGAGTTGATTCTTTCAAGAGAGAAGAAGTGCATCGAATGACAGAAACTTAAGATGACAAATAGAAGAGAAAGGAGGTCAAGGATTGGGTTCTCGTGAAGCAACGTTAAAAGGCAACGTCTGATATGGTCCAGCGCTGGGCCGCCCTTAGGGAAGTGGAGGCAAAAGGCAAAGTGAATTTGGTGGCCCTAAATATTGTAGGAAAATAATTTAGAAATGTGTGATTCCTTTGCCAGGCCCCCACTAATCGGAGGCCCTAGGCGGCAGCGTAGTTTGCCTATGCCTAACGTCGGCCCTGTCCAACAATTACCTAATTGTAAAATATGAGGAATGTTATTTGGAGCTGCTACTCTTTGATGCACAACTGCAGCTTGACACCACTGGTCACACCACTCGACCACCATAACACCACTCGACCACCATGACACCACTCGACCACCAAGACACCGCTCGACCACCATGACATCACTCGACCACCATGACACAACGTGTCCACCACGACACCACTTGTCCACCATGACACCACTCGACCACCATGACACCACTTGTCCACTATGACACCACTCGACCACCGTGACACCACTCGACGACCACGACACCACTAGACCACCATGACACCACTCGACCACCACGACACCACTTGACCACCATGACACCACTAGACCACCATGACACAACGTGTCTACCACGACACCACTTGTCCACCATGACACCACTCGACCACCATGACACCACTTGTCCACTATGACACCACTCGACCACCGTGACACCACTCGACGACCATGACACCACTAGACCACCACGACACCACTCGACCACCACGACACCACTCGACCACCACAACACCACTCGACCACCATGACAACCGTTGTTATTTAGCATACATCGATGCAATGAGGTGACTTTCCTTTCATAAAGAAAGGTCCTTGAGACACAAGAACTGTGATGTCGAGCTAAGACGCTGTTTACTTCTTTGTTTTATGATCACAGACGCTCCTGCTGTCATAAGATTATTGCGTCCCCTCCCGTATAATAATACACAGACCACGCTGGCCTGTTGGTAAGTGATGCTAAGTCTACAGGTAACAGCTAGAAGGGAACTATACTCAATCATCTTTGTTTCCCTATTTCAAATAGTGTCCATTTGAAGCTAGCTGGACTCTGGGAATCCCTTGACCACAGGAAGAAATCCCTTACAGTTGCACTCATTGCTCCCCCCTCCCAAGAAACATTTACCCCCAAAAAGCCTGCCATTCAATTCATTCATTAGAATAAAATGTTTAGTTTTTTTGGGGGGTTCATCTCGTGTGTAGCAGCAATATTCTCAATCATCCCAGCCAGGAGCGGGGATGGGGGTGACGCCCCCGAGAGAATTCAACAGTTGCTGAAAATTTAAAAGAAATCTCCGAGGATCCCAGATCTCATCAAAGTCCGATCAGAGCCTGTTGATTTAATTTAATAGAAGGACGGACTCCAGGTCAGGGGAGACCATCTCTAGGCCCAAGGAAAGCTTCAAATATGGGAGTGGCCTAAGACACAACGCTTTAGCATTTTACAGCTTTCACATCCTGTATTATGGATTTAGACAGGCAGCTATACTATTATAACGGATCTATATCTTGTTTTGAATATGGGTATCGACAGGAAGCTATACTATTATAGTGCATCTATAGCTGTATTATGGGTAATAACAGGATTCTATATACTATTATAGTGCATCTATAGCTTGTATTATGGGTAATAACGGGAAACTATACAATTATAGTGCTTCTATATTTTTATTTTTAAATTTTGGGCCGAGGCAAACTCACTAAAACTACAGTGCAACTATATGAAATAGCAATAGTTTGTTTGAAACAGGTCGCTTTGTTTGTCTTAAGTGTGTCTATATTTCTCAAGGTAATATTAGCTGATATCTTCCATCAATACAAGCATCATCTGTAAGAATATCTTGCACCATCTTCTGATCGACTTCTTTGTACTGGATTAAGATGCTGTAATGAACACGGAACCGTGATGATATAAACTACTTGATGTCGTACACATAGAAGTGACCCTAAAGTCTTACATCTCGGTTGTTTGTTCATGATGATTTGAATTAATTTGTTCATGATGATTTGAATTAATTTGTTCATGATGATTTGAATTAATTTGTTCATGATGATTGGAATTAATTTGTTCATGATGATTTGAATTAATTTGTTCATGATGATTTGAATTAATTTGTTAATGATGATTTGAATTAATTTGTTCATGATGAATTGAATTAATTTGTTCATGATGAATTGAATTAAGTCTTTCTTAATGAATTGAAATAATTTATTCATAATGAATTAATTCACACTGGCTTCCTGACAAGGGAGGTAAAAGTTTAGAAGAGACAAAACAAGGACGTTATTGAGAAAAAAACCCAATAACACTTGACACTGTTATTGCAACATCTTTAGAAAGATGTAACAGCTTTCATGTATTGTAACATCTGTTGGTATGTGTATGACAGCTTTCATGTATTGTAACATCTGTTGGTATGTGTATGACAGCTTTCATGTATTGTAACATCTGTTGGTATGTGTATGACAGCTTTCATGTATTGTAACATCTGTTGATATGAGCATGACAGCTTTCATGTATTGTAACATCTGTTGGTATGTGTATGACATCTTTTATGTATTGTAACATCTGTTGATATGAGCATGACAGCTTTCATGTATTGTAACATCTGTTGGTATGTGTATGACAGCTCTCATGTATTGTACCATCTGTTGGTATGTGTATGACAGCTTTCATGTATTGTAACATCTGTTGGTATGTGTATGACAGCTCTCATGTATTGTAACATCTGTTGGTATGTGTATGACAGCTTTAATGTATTGTAACATCTGTTGGTATGTGTATGACAGCTCTCATGTATTGTAACATCTGTTGGTATGTGTATAACAGCTTTCATGTATTGTAACATCTGTTGGTATGTGTATGACAGCTTTCATGTATTGTAACATCTGTTGGTATGTGTATGACAGCTCTCATGTATTGTAACATCTTTTGGTATGTGTATGACAGCTTTCATGTATTGTAACATCTGTTGGTATGTGCATGACAGCTTTCAAGTATTGTAACATCTGTTGGTATGTGCATGACAGCTTTCATGTATTGTAACATCTGTTGGTATCTGTATGACAGCGTTCATGTATTGTAACATCTGTTGGTATGTGCATGACAGCTTTCATGTATTGTAACATCTGTTGGTATGTGCATGACAGCTTTCATGTATTGTAACATCTGGTTGTATGTGCATGACAGCTTTCATGTATTGTAACATCTGTTGGTATGTGCATGACAGCCTTCATGTATTATAACATCTGTTTGGAAGTGTAAGACAGCTTTTATGTATTGTTAAAAGTAATATATCAGCTACGCAAACTGATTGCGTGCAATAATTGAAAGCTGTATTAAAGCTGTATCAATAGACTAATTCACAAGTAGACTTTACCGCTAATACCTTCATCAGTACATACATTGTACCATCAGCTGATTATAACAAAGCATATGAGGACTATACTATCTTTTATTTTATACTAATACAATATTACAAAAAGGTTAATGATAACAAAACGGTTTAAGCATTAACTTAAAAAGGACAGAAAATTAATGGTTAACCGGAACAAGGATCGGACACAATGGGTTAACTAGTACAGGAGCAGAACACGACATAAAGGGTTAACTGAAACAAGGACAGGGCACCAATGGTTAACTGAAGAAAAGATCTGACACCAAGGGTTAACTGAAGAAAAGATCTGACACCAAGGGTTAACTGAAGAAAAGATCCGACACCAAGGGTTAACTGGAGAAAAGATCTGACACCAAGGGTTAACTAAGAGCCCAATCAAAGAGAGGCACGTTAAGACCATCTTGTCATTACGGCTCAAGGGAACAACAAATAAGTCACAACTGGGAGATCCGTGAATAATAGATGTCAGACCTGATGACACTAACATACAACTTACAGTGTTGTCAATATCTTAGTGGTCACAGATACACGGCCGCCTAGACTACAATAGCCGTCTGGACTAGACAGCCTTCTCGACTACAATAGCCGTCGAGAAAACAATAGCCGTCTAGGCTACGATAGCCATGTTGACTACAATAGCCATCTAGACTACACTAGCCTTTTAGACTACACTAGCCGTTTAGACTACACTAGCCGTTTAGACTACACTAGCCGTTTAGACTACACTAGCGGTCTAGACTACAATCGCCGTCTAGACCACAATGGCCGCCTTTATCTAACGTCAAGAGTTCTCGTTGAATAGATAAAGCACGTCTTCATGTCAATAAGGTGACACAGTCAGTAGACAATGTCAATAAGGTGACACAGTCAGTAGACAATGTCAATAAGGTGACACAGTCAGTAGACAATGTCAATAAGGTGACACTGTAAGTAGACAATGTCAATAAGGTGACACTGTAAGTAGACAATGTCAATATTGTGATAAAGTCTATTACGTCAACGTCTCTGGACGTGATTGAAGATTGACAGACTTTATTTAAAATGATGAACTATTCCATCCCTAAGCAAACAAACCACAAAAATACACAAACTTGGGATCTCCTCAAACGTTCTAGCGTTAATTTTCTATGGTTCAGTGAATTCATTCTGGAATTCAATGATCGCAGTTAACAATTCAATATTTAAAATAATTTTTAATGCTACTAAGTGTTGACGGTTTAGAGAGTATGATTGTCTAGCGTTGTGTGCCCCCATCTCAAGCCTAACGGTTGATCAACGTTATTGATTCTGCTCTGCGTTGTATTTATGTGTTGTATACATGTTCCCAGCAGCCGTTGATCATTTCTTTAAGTAAACACCGAGCCCTAGAGAAGACTCCATCGGAGCTGAGCCAGCGAAATAAATCAGAGTTTTGAAGTCGTAAATATTTCAGGCTCTTGAATAAATCAGACCGCCTCTAAAGCCACGGCTGCGTGCGACCATCAGAGATGACCATGTCAATAGTTGCCACTGTCATAAAACTGAAGGCATCGACCGGGGCTTTGGTCAAGGGACGGACCAAACGACCAGATATTAATGCCATAAAAATGTAAATAAAGAAACACGGGTTGACTGCCCCCCCCCCCGCCCGGGCCCGTCAGTACGCTAGCATTACACGCTGGATAGGACCACTTCAATCCGAGAAATGCGGCGATTGATGAGGTCAAACGCGGCCCAATAACTACAAATGACCACCCGTTTGCCGTGGACGTTAAAGCTCGGGTCAGGCCAAGCAGGTGAATGGTGGGTCTGAAAGGGTTCAAGGCTAGCGAGACAATAGAATGGGCTATAGAGTCCATGCCCAATTACTTTTATCATTTCTTGAATTCTATCATGGCAATTGTTGGCATCAAGTGAACTTTAGAGAGGCGATCTTAGAAAGGACTTTAAAGAGGCGATCTTATTCAGAACTTTACAGAGGCGATCTTAGGCATCACTTTACAGAGGTGATCTAAGACAGCACTTTACAGAGGTGATCTTAGGCATCACTTTACAGAGGTGATCTTAGGCATCACTTTACAGAGGCGATCTTAGGCATCACTTTACAGAGGCGATTAGAGACAGCACTTAACAGAGGCGATCTTAGGCATCACTTTACAGAGGTGATCTTAGGCATCACTTTACAGAGGTGATCTTAGGCATCACTTTACAGAGGCGATTAGAGACAGCACTTTACAAAGGTGATCTTAGGCAGCACTTTACAGAAGTGATTTGAGACAGCACTTTACAGAGGTGATCTTAGGCATCACTTTACAAAGGTGATCTTAGGCATCACTTTACAGAGGCGATCTTAGGCATCACTTTACAGAAGTGATTTGAGACAGCACTTTACAAAGGTGATCTTAGGCATCACTTTACAGAGGTGATCTTAGGCATCACTTTACAGAGGTGATCTTAGGCATCACTTTACGGAGGTGATCTTAGGCATCACTTTACAGAGGTGATCTTAGGCAGCACTTTACAAAGGTGATCTTAGGCAGCACTTTACAGAGGTGATCTTAGGCATCACTTTACAGAGGTGATCTTAGGCATCACTTTACAGAGTTGATCTTAGGCATCACTTTACAGAGGTGATCTTAGGCATCACTTTACAGAGGTGATCTTAGGCTTCACTTAACAGAGGCGATCTTAGGCATCACTTAACAGAGGCGATCTTAGGCATCATTTTACAGAAGTGATCTTAGGCATCACTTTACAGAGGTGATCTTAGGCATCACTTTACAGAAGTGATTTGAGACAGCACTTTACAGAGGTGATCTTAGGCATCACTTTACAGAGGCGATCTTAGGCATCATTTTACAGAAGTGATTTGAGACAGCACTTTACAAAGGTGATCTTAGGCAGCACTTTACAAAGGTGATCTTAGGCATCACTTTACAGAGGTGATCTTAGGCATCACTTTACAGAGGTGATCTTAGGCATCACTTTACAGAGGTGATCTTAGGTATCATTTTACAGAAGTGATTTGAGACAGCACTTTACAGAGGTGATCTTAGGCAGCACTTTACAGAGGTGATCTTAGGCATCACTTTACAGAGGTGATCTTAGGCATCACTTTACAGAGGTGATCTTAGGCATCACTTAACAGAGGCGATCTTAGGCATCATTTTACAGAAGTGATCTTAGGCATCACTTTACAGAGGTGATCTTAGGCAGCACTTTAAAGAGGTGATCTTAGGCTTCACTTAACAGAGGCGATCTTAGGCATCACTTAACAGAGGCGATCTTAGGCTTCACTTTACAGAGGTGATTTGAGACATCACTTTACAGAGGCGATCTTAGGCATCACTTTACAGAGGCAATCTTAGGCATCACTTAACAGAGGCGATCTTAGGCTTCACTTTACAGAGGTGATTTGAGACAGCACTTTACAGAGGTGATTTGAGACAGCACTTTACAGAGGCGATCTTAGGCAGCACTTCACAGAGGCGATCTTAGGCATAACTTCACAGAGGTGATTTGAGACAGCACTTTAAAGAGGTGATTTGAGACAGCACTTTACAGAGGTGATTTGAGACAGCACTTTACAGAGGTGATTTGAGACAGCACTTTACAGAGGTGATCGTAGGCAGCACTTTACAGAGGTGATCTTAGGCATAACTTTACAGAGGTGATCTTAGGCATCACTTTACAGAGGTGATCTTAGGCAGTACTTAACAGAGGTGATCTTAGGCAGCACTTTACAGAAGTGATTTGAGACAGCACTTTACAGAGGTGACCTTAGGCAGCACTTTACAGAAGTGATTTGAGACAGCACTTTACAGAGGTGATCTTAGGCAGCACTTTACAGAGGTGATCTTAGGCAGCACTTTACAGAAGTGATTTGAGACAGCACTTTACAGAGGTGATCTTAGGCAGCACTTTACAGAGGTGATCTTAGGCAGCACTTTATAGAGGTGATTTGAGACAGCACTTCACAGAGGTGATCTTAGGCAGCACTTTACAGAGGTGATCTTAGGCATCACTTTACAGAGGTGATTTGAGACAGCACTTTACAAAGGTGATCTTAGGCAGCACTTTACAGAGGTGATCTTAGACAGGACTTTACAGAGGTGATCTTAGGCATCACTTTACAGAGGTGATCTTAGGCATCACTTTACAGAGGTGATCTTAGGCATCACTTCACAGAGGTGATCTTAGGCATCACTTCACAGAGGTGATCTTAGTATTCATTTTACAGAGGCGACCTCAGACTTTCTGGTAATTTATTGCATTTAAAATGGATGCTCTGTAACTTTGCACACGAGTTTTTAGTGCGTGTTTTTTTTCTTAACAAATAAACCAACTAACCTTAGATGGAACAATGGTTCCGGCATTTAGCTTTGAATAGCAACTTGATGACAGTATGTTCAACTTTCAGCCAATCAGTTCACTTGTTTCATTTTTTGTTGTTTCAACCCAATTCTAAGAACCAATCAGAGTTTACCGTCCAGGAAATATATTTGAGGGAACTTTCCACAGAAATAAAGATCAAAACTGTTTTCAAAGAAGTGTAACTCTTTCAACCATATCAGGGACTCCTTCCTTCCAAGCTCCGGAGATAAGTCCCATGTGACCTGATGTGAACGCCTTTAATTACACTGTGCCTGATTATTAAATTCTAAGTCACTTTAATTGAGACACGTCAGACAACAAAGACCGGTACTTTCAAATTGACTTCTTTTCTCGAACGTGTGGACTACATTGACTTGTGTAGACCACATTGACTTGCGTGGACCACATTGACTTGAGAGGACCACATTGACTTGAGTGGACCACATTGATTTGTGTAGACCACATTGACTTGTGTGGGCCACATGGACTTCAGTGGACCACCTTGACTTGAGTGGACCACATTGACTTGTGTGGGCCACATGGACTTCAGTGGACCACCTTGACTTGAGTGGACCACATTGACTTGTGTGGACCACATTGACTTGTGTTGACCACATTGACTTGTGTAGACCACATTGACTTGTGTTGACCATATTGACTTGAGTGGACCACATTGACTTGAGCGGACCACATTGACTTGTGTGAACCACATTCTCTTGAGTGGACCACATTGAATTGTGTGGACCACATTCACTTGAGTGGACCACATTGACTTGTGTGGACCACATTTACTTGTGTGGACCACATTGACTTGTGTGGACCACATTTACTTGTGTGGACCACATTGACGTGTGTAGACCACATTGACTTCTGTGGACCACATTGACGTGTGTAAACCACATTGACTTGTGTGGACCACATTGACTTGTGTGGACAACATTGACTTGTGTGGACCACACTGACTTGTATGGACCACATTGACTTGTGTGGACCACATTGACTTGTGTGGACCACACTGACTTGTGTGGACCACATTGACTTGTGTAGACCACACTGACTTGTGTGGACCACATTGACTTGTGTAGACCACACTGACTTGTGTGGACCACACTGACTTGTGTAGACCACACTGACTTGTGTGGACCAAATTGACTTGACCACATAAAAAAATAATTGTGTATAAAGGTTGAACTCTGACCAGTAAGACCTGTATTCCACCCTCACCTTGACATAAGACCTTCACATACCCCAGTATTCCATGTATGAAATGAAGAGTTTATGCTGTTGCTGCAACATACGTTATTTTCGTATACAAAAATACAATCAAACACACAATGTACCAGGAGTTGAATCAACTATCTTCCGACATCTCTGTCTAGGCGTAGTACCCCTTCACCAAAACCTTATTATTATGTTCCGCCTTTGTACCTATAGACAGGTATATTGTTCCGCCACTGTACTTAGAGACAGGTATATTCCAACCATCGTAAACGACTTACTAATATTTTCTTACAAAAAGCTACTATTAAAATCAATAGTCACCCTCCTATGTTGACAGAGATGCCGCCTCGGGCTATGATTAATTGAACAACTCGTGCATGTTACCAACACGATACTGGTACTTACAGGGGACATTCTAACACTCTTCTACGTGGGACATTATAACACTCTTCTACAGGGGACATTATAACACTCTTCTACGTGGGACATTATAACACTCTTCTACAGAGGACATTCTAACACTCTTCTAAAGGGGACATTATAACACTCTTCTAAAGGGGACATTATAAAACTCTTCTACAGGGGACATTCTAACCCTCTTCTACAGAGGACATTATAACACTTTTCTACAGGGGACATTATAACACTTTTCTACAGGGGACATTATAACACTTTTCTACAGGGGACATTATAACACTTTTCTACAGGGGACATTATAATACTCATCTACAGGGGACATTATAAATACTCCTCTACAGGGGACATAATAACACTTTTCTACAGGGGACATTATAACACTTTTGTACAGGGGACATTATATCATACAGAATGGGACTGCATAAAGCATTTTAATAAAAAAACAAATTACACAAACTATTTGTGTAAGAAAACAATAAATTGAAGCTTTATTTATTAACTAATACAAAAAATATTAAACGTTTCGGATCATGCCTTCATCAGTACAGAAACATTTACTTACATAGTATTAACAACAATTAGACACAAGACATATATCAAGTAGCAGTCAGAATTTTAGATTAATTTATGATATATTATAAAACACTTCTACAGGGGACATAATAACACTTTTGTACAGGGGACATTATAACACTTTTGTACAGGGGACATTATGACACTTTTGTACAGGGGACATTATAACACTTTTGTACAGGGGACATTATAACACTTTTCTACAGGGGACATTATGATAATTTTGTACAGGGGATATAATAACACTTTTGTACAGGGGACATTATAACACTTTTCTACAGGGGATATTATGACACTTTTGTACAGGGGACATTATAACACTCTTCAACATTATAACACTCTTCACATAGGACTTTATAGCACTTGATTCAAGTGAACTGTGTAGAACAAAGTTTGTGACATTCTCTTCTAGGGATGAACGCTACTCTTATATCTGTTACAGAAGATTATTGCGTCCTTATGACCCGGCTCATTGTTGGACCTCATCCAGCGGCCACCATCATAGAGATGATGTAGTACTAGTATTTGAGAACATCTGATCTGATAAAACTATCAGGATTAATATTTGGAGTTGACATGTTAAAACTATGAAAACTACTGGCTTTTTCTAAGAGAGGGTTTGTATGGAAAAATATGGGGACCAGTTACCCTGGAACATTTTTCAAGCAAAGGTCAGTACAAATATATGTGAGAACCACTGAGTACAGACCAGATCCCCAGTGATCAAGTGCAGATTTTCATTAGTGGTCAAGATCAATATAAGGATGTCCCTAATCAATTCTTGACCGCACGGACAGCGGTCAGCTAATGCCAACGGTAGTCGCCAAAACGCGAACTGGATCAAAGAATCAGGACATGGAAATACTCGCGAGTGGTCTTCCTGGACTTCTCGTCCAGCTCGGACTTTGTTGTCTCTGATCCAGCCCCTCATCTCTCCGTCTCTAAGGTTGGGGGGTGTAAGGAGGGGGGTTCTCATTCGTACATATCTCTTATCTAATAAAGTCTTAAAGATACATGGAAGATCTAAGTAAATAAATATATTTCTTTAAGGAATTTGTATTAACAAATAAATAAAACCATAAATGTTTGCACCAGTTCATTAAAAAATTAGAATTTATTTCACCTGGAGGATATCCAGTGTAGACAAAGGAATTCAAACGGAGTACGTTGAAAATAATAATAATTCTAAAGTGTTTGCTTCCAATAGGTTCCAATAAAGATTTCTTGGAAAATAATAATTTATTACATTGAAACATGTATCGACGTGCTGAGAAGATCGATTCTTAACGCAAGTAGCGGACTCTATTTTAATGTTTTTAAAGATACGACACCACAACATCGACCCTACAACATCGTCTCCACAACATCGTCTTCCCTTTATGACCCCACAACATCATCTCTACAACATCGTCTTCCCTTTATGACCCCAAAACATCGTCCCCACAACATCGTCTTCCTTTTATGACCCCACAACATCGTCTTCCCTTTATGACCCTACAACATCGTCTTCCCTTTATGACCCCACAATATCGTCTTCCCTTTATGACCCCACAACATCGTCTTCCCTTTATGACCCCCCAACATCGTCTTCCCTTTATGACCCCCCAACATCGTCTCCACAACATCGTCTTCACAACATCGTCTTCCCTTTATGACCCCCCAACATCGTCTCCACAACATCGTCTTCACAACATCGTCTTCCCTTTATGACCCCACAACATCGTCTCCACAACATCGTCTTCACAACATCGTCTTCCGTTTATGACCCCACAACATCGTCTTCACAACATCGTCTTCACAACATCGTCTTCCCTTTATGACCCCACAACATCGTCTTCCCTTTATGACCCCACAACATCGTCTTCCCTTTATGACCCCACAACATCGTCTTCCCTTTATAACCCCACAACATCGTCCCCACAACATCGTCTTCACAACATCGTCTTCCCTTTATGACCCCATAACATCGTCCCCACAACATCGTCTTCACAACATCGTCTTCACAACATCGTCTTCCCTTTATGCCCCCACAACATCGTTTCCACAGCATCGACCCCACAACATCTACTCCACAAAATCGCCTTCTAATGCCGGTGCCCAAAAACTTGTCCATAAAGGAGAGCGTTCTAAGGGAGGTAAGCCTGAGTGAAGGATGCCGGATCTCAATAGATTAGTGCTCACGCACTCCCTTCATGTGCCATTTGATGTCCTGGACTGAACTATGTTGGGTACACGGATGGAAAGGGGGAGGGGGGTAAACTAAGGGGGTGAGGTCAGAGGGCGAAAAAAAAGTCTACACAGGAGTGTTTGGTCTGTTTGGTAAGCTGGACACACATAACTACAGAATGTAGCACCTATGATGGTAGGACCCACATATAGTTGGACACACATAACTAAAGAATGTAGCACCTATGATAGTAGGACCCACATATAGTAGGACACACTTAACTACAGAATGTAGCACCTATGATAGTAGGACACAAATATAGTAGGACACACATAACTACAGAATGTAGCACCTATGATAGTAGGACACACATATAGTAGGACACACATAACTACAGAATGTAGCACCTATGATAGTAGGACACACATATAGAAGGACACACATAACTACAGAATGTAGCACCTATTGTTGATGAACCATCTAGTGAACAAAGTGTACATCTAGAACAAATTGTACATCTAGAACAAAGTGTACATATAGAACAAAGTGTAGATCTAGAACAAATTGTACATCTAGTACAAAGTGTACATTTATTACAAAGTGTGCATCTAGTACAAAGTGTGCATCTAGTGTACAAAGTGTGCATCTAGTGTACAAAGAGACATTTATATTTGATACACGCAACTTGACATTGAGAGGTATTGATTTCTTTTCATCTTTGAATATTCATTAAAAACAAAATATATTCAATATAATAACTGGACGGCCATCGCTTCATTAAAAACTGCTTCTTTCCGCGTATTAATCACGCCGTTGCCAAGGCAACGTCCTTAGCATCCCAGGCTGTAGTGATATAGAAGAGCTCCATCACAAAACATGCTTCTTTAGTTTCTAGTCAAGTACCTGCAGTACAAATATGACGCTAATTAAACGGTCTTTGTCTTATCAATTATTTCTAGTAAGCAGTCAAGTATGAAATTATTCCATCTAATTGAACGCCAATCTTCCAAGATAGAGTTGTATACACAATCGGTCGTTTGTAGGGCATTGAAGTCAGTGACTTTCATGCAAGTGTAACCAATAAAATAGTTTTAACGGAAAATAAACAAATGAATAAGTACAAAAAAAAAAAAAACAACAGGATCTCAATCTTGTAAGGGAGGTCCCAGTCATATAATGTTCTTATATGTCCCACCAGTCATATCATGTTCTTATAACAACCAGTCATATTATGTTCTTATATTACCGATAAGTCATATCATGTTCTTATATAAAACCACCGGTCATATCATGTTCTTATAGTACCCACCAGTCATATCATGCTCTTATATTACCCACCAGTCATATCATGCTCTTATATTACCCACCAGTCATATCATGCTCTTATATTACCAACATATTCTGATCTGACTTTCATTATGACTACCAGAAAGTTGCCCGTCACCGCAAGATATTATTTTCTTTGGTGACGACATACATTGTAAAGAAAGTTTCTGGACACATCTCTGGTGTGCCTGGTAAAATCTGGGTCAATTAAAATTTTGATAAACAACCCTAACCCAGGTGCATAAGGTGAAATTGGGGTCAATTGACATCTTTTAAAACAGCCCTAACTCAGGTGTGCCAGGTAACCAAACTCGTCATAACGACAAACAAGGAAAGAAAGAAGAAAAGAAAAAAAATCTAATTTTAAAATTGATACCTGCGGCAAGAGAAAGGAAGATAATTTGACATCAGCGACTTTAATATCTGTAATGACTGTAAGCGACACGGGCAGAAACTACAGAACACGACTCATTGATCTTGTCCTGCAGGTAATAGAAGAAACTCGGGCCGGCCGGGCATCGGACCCCGGGGGGATTTCTGTAATGAGCATAGTCCTGCTTTTCATTATATATGTGGCTTTAACCATGGCAGTGTCTGTCCGACATCTAACCACGCCAGTGTCGGTCCGACAGCTAACCAGGCCAGTGTCGGTCCCACATCTAACCAGGCAAGTGTCGGTCCGACATCTAACCAGGCCAGTGTCGGTCCGACATCTAACCATGGTGATGTCGTCCGACAGCTAACCAGGCAAGTGTCGGTCCGACAGCTAACCATGGCCGTGTCGGTCCGACATCTAACCAGGCCAGTGTCGGTCCGACAGCTATCCAGGCCAGTGTCGGTCCGACATCTAACCAGGCCAGTGTCGGTCCGACATCTAACCATGGTGATATCGTCCGAAATCTAACCATGACCGTGTCGGTCCGACATCTAACCATGACCGTGTCGGTCCGCCATCTAACCATGACCGTGTCGGTCCGACATCTAACCATGGTGATGTCGTCCGACAGCTAACCAGGCCAGTGTCGGTCCGACATCTAACCAGGCTAGTGTCGGTCCGACAGCTATCCAGGCCAGTGTCGGTCCGACATATAACCAAGCCAGTGTCGGTCTGATATCTAACTATGGCGGTGTCGGTCCTAAAATTATACAGAGCCGACAACAATCCTTAAGCAGTACTTTCAACTATTGATGTATTTCATTTAAGTCACTTTTTTCTTTTTTTTTCGTTTTATTTGGGCTGTTTACGATTAACTTAAATTTAATCGTTAACTTTACAAAAATATAGATTATTTAATCGTTAATTTCGATTAAAGCCAACTATGTCAGGACTATGGTCTCAACTATATCAAATAGACAAGTCAGGACTGTGGTCTCAACTATATCAAATAGACACGTCAGGACTGTGGTCTCAACTATATCAAATAGACACGTCAGGACTGTGGTCTCAACTATAAAATAGACAAGTCAGGGCTATGGTCTCAACTATATCAAATAGACAAGTCAGGACTGTGGTCTCAACTATATCAAATAGATAAGTCAGGGCTATGGTCTCAACTATATAAACAATGAGGGCATATTTGCGAACATAAACATTGTCAATTAAAGTTAAACATCGGAAGATACTATAGTAGTTTTGTAAATGTTTCTTGTAGAAAGAGGTAATTAAGTTTTCAATACTTTTCACAAAATTATCTAAAAGTTAAACAGTGGGAACAATAGTCAGCGTTTTTTTTTCTTCTTTCCTTTGGTATTTGCAAATAAAGGGAGAGACAAAAGATAACTCCTGATTGCTCCCCCTGACTCTTCAGGCCAGGCAAGGCCAACAACACGCAATGAAGCTTCTGATCTTCGTCTCTCAAGGGTGACAATTCATCAGTAGACGGGCGTGAGTAATAATCTCGGGATCAAGAGGTCATCCCACAGATCTATCTCCCTTGGGGTGGACATGACTATTATAATCTGATCAAACAGAAGATGACGTAGTTGGCTCATTTCACGGTCCATTGGTGTCCGGAATTTTATTGTGGAGATTTTGGTTATTTTAGTACGAGAGTTTACAATGGGATACCATCCCCATCATTGTTAGACCAATCAAAATCTTTCTACCATCTCCATCATTGTTACACTATTCAAAATCTTTCTACCATCCCGTCCATGTTATACCATTCAAAATCTTTCTACCATCCCCATCCTTGTTAGACCATTTAAAATCTTTCTACCATCCCCATCATTGTTAGACAATTCAAAATCTTTCCACCACACCCATCCTTGTTAGACGATTCAAAATCTTTCTACCATCCCCATCCTTGTTAGACTATTCAAAATATTTCTACCATCCCGTCCATGTTATACCATTCAAAATCTTTCTACCATCCCCATCCTTGTTAGATTCTTTTTGTGCCCATTTCTCTATAGACCTTCCAAAAGTCAACTAAACTTTTGCAGAAATGTCTTTCGATTTTAAACAGTAAGTCATGTAACAACCGTTGCCACAACAATGAGTTACAAACTTCTAACATACATGACTTTAAACATTATGCATTTGCAACCACAAACGTTTATTGCCACTTTAAGAGATTGTCTTTCTACAAACATAGATTACTATACAGACAAACAGTACGGCATGAACATATGCACCAACAATAAACAGTTTTGTCCCTTACTAACATCCGGTCTTCTGTACACCTAATTTAGCGACCATCAAGAAACAGTTTTGTCCGTCACTGACATCCGGTCTATTCTACATGTAATGTAGCGACTAGAGGTGTACCAAATTTCGGCTACGGTAAATTCGGAATTCAGCCATTTTTTACAGCCCCATTTCACTTCCTAAATCCGGAAAAATCCGGCTTGGGTCGGATAAAAAAAAAATGGATCCGGCACATGACTAGTGGCGACCATCAAGTAAGAGGTTTTTTTTCCTACAAATAGTTCAAGGTCAACACTGTAGTGGATGTAACCACTAAAAAAACAAAAACAAATTTTTTTCTTGCATAAAAAAACTGTCTCTTATATCTGAAACAAAAAACTGATTTTAAAATATTGTGGAAATGTATGAGTCATCAAAACCAATCTGGGCTTGACAGGAGTTGTCTGACGTTATCAATATAGGCGCCGTCTCGCCACTTACCTCGACCATTAGCTTAAGACGTGCATTGATTTTTGTACAGCTGACCTATGGACGCCAGGCCGACTATTAGCCTTGGAAATATTCAAGTGACGAAATGTGAAAATGACGGGAATTTCCGAAATCCATCAAAGACATGAAGAGAAATGTTTGGATGCTGGCGGGGCATAAGTCTTTTAATACAGGGTTTCATTAGAGGTGGAAGGTGGGGGGGGGGCACTCTGTGGTGGAGGGGAGGCGCACTGTGTTAAGTGGTGGGCGCTAGAATGTTGAGATATACAAAAAATCCTAGAAATACGCATAATACATTTAAAACAGTTTTGCGCGATCTTTGTTACATGGAAAAGCAACCAGGTACGTTCACCAAAATCACATATTGCTTTGATTTCAGATTACAGCAAATAACACGAACTAATTTCTCTGTTCTCGTTTAAAAAAACAAACAAAAAACAATAAAAGAAGATGTTTTAATGTGTGTGGTATGGGGGGAGGGCATCTATTGTGTGTGTTAAGTGTACAGACAAACATACAAAACAATGTAGACAGTTGTAGTTTAGGGACAACACATTCTAAGCATTAAAACTGTGTGATGATGTAACAAAATGAATTATTTTTACAAGAGAAGAGGGCTTAAAGGTCATTATATGAATCTATATTTCTATCTCATTTAAAATATAGATCTAATAAAATCGTCAATAATCATAGATTCAAAGCCCACCACCCCCTCCCCTCCCCCCCAAACAGTGCTACTCATGAATTCATATGCGTCACCACTCTCTCACTAGATTCAATCACAGGACAAAACCACTCACCAAATTCATGACTAACTGCATCTAAATTATTGCACAATAGATTACAGAAAGGAACTATGTATTCGCAAAGGTATAATTAATAAAATAATAATAATGCAGGTTGAAATCCAGACCCTCCTGATAAAATTAAGTTGTGTCATCAACATATTATTTCGTCTTCTAATACACATTGCAAGGCCCTTATCATATACATTCTATAACCGGTGATGTCCCCTGGAGACAACATGCGGCATGTAGCCAGATATACATGTTCCTGGCACTCCTATCATCATGAAAAAACGACGTCCAAATGGTGCCCCAGTTCTGTACAGGACGTTCCTAAATAATCATGGCCTCAGGACGCCTGTCATACTGACATCATGATGACACATGATGTCATGGTTCACAACATTCATTTTTTATGCTTCGTTGAGCATAGGTCAGACATCGCCCTGGGCCTTGATACACGAAATATGATGTCACGCCATAAAACCGTGACCTGGACTTATTTTCTGAAGTTTTTTTCTTGAGTTTGTTTTATGGAAATTTGAGATGACAGTAAGCAACAATAAAAATTTTAAAAGGAATATTGAATGAACGCTTTGATTGGTCATTGTTTACATTTAAATGGTCAGTCTAAACGCATTAGTTGTCT
The DNA here is from genome assembly GCA_002072015.1 of Radix auricularia. Taxonomy (NCBI): domain Eukaryota; kingdom Metazoa; phylum Mollusca; class Gastropoda; family Lymnaeidae; genus Radix; species Radix auricularia. The sequence goes on from MUZC01001019.1 coordinate 86,221, forward strand.
ATCTTAATGTTGGCATTGGCAAAAATCTTGTTCTGTTTCGAAGGCCAAAACAGTGCTTCGTATATCGAAAGACCAAACAATGATATCTGTCGAGAAAGACTAAACAATGTTATATGTCAATACAGACCAAACAATGATGTCTGTCAAGAAATACCAAACAATGGTAACTGGCAAGAAAGACCAAACAGTGGTATCCGACAAGAAAGACCAAACAATGCTACGTGTAAAGAAAATGCAAACAAAGTTGATATGAAGCGCAATTAATTATTTTTTTTAAAGTAAAAAACTAAAAAAATTTTTGACTATAAATTCTCTATATACGAGACATAACTAGACTATAAGGATGTTCATTATAAAACACAGCGCAAGACAATCCAAAAATACACAATTTTAGTTATGTCTCGTTAATCATGTTTAATATAATGCGCACCGATCGTGAAAATATTTTTAAAAAGCATTGTCAATATAATACGCACCTTATTGCGCGACAGGAAAGGTTGTTCAATATAATAAGCACCACAACACGTTATCTCAAAAGTTAACATAATACATAGAGATGAATAAAGGTAATCTAAAAATTAAATAATTTAATTACAGAACATTCGAAAGATCTGAAAATTCGATTCATCATTTTTAACATCACCACGAGTCTGCCTGCAAAATTTCAGCTCGCCAGCATACGAGGAAGTGGGTTAAAAATCGATCCAAAGTTTTTCGGCCTTCAAGCAAGGCCTCAGACACCACGAGTTAATATATAGATTTAATTTTTTTTAAAAAAGATATTGCGGCAGACATTTGATGACGCAATGACAGAGGTGGGTCGGGTTGTTATATTTCATTTGTTAAGAAAGGACCAAAACATGGCGAGTGATGTTTTCCGTGTATGAAACAAGACCAAAACATGGCGAGTGATGTTTTCATTGTATGAAACAAGACCGGTAAAGGCGAACATTTAAATTTTGTAAAATATTCTAACGAACTTTAACGAGTGGATGTGACTCGTTGACCGAGTATAACATGACGTCATGATGGTACAATTAATTGTCGCCTTGTCTTGTTTTGTTATCTTAACAAAACAACAATAGAGGTCTAGGAATAGTTGAAAGCACTTTAATCCAAAATGCGTAGTTCAAAAGTTACTTAAGGCAAGTTTCGAACACGGATTTTATTTCAACAGCAAACCAGAAAATCTTGCTGCCGACTGTTACTGTACAAGGCCTTAGCTTGCCGACGTTAATATCTACAAGTGAAGACAGTCTCACAGTGTCTGTGACTTAGACTTAGGCATTAGTCTGGTATCAAAAGACGGACACAAGATAGTGGACTTTACAGTAAAGTCTGTGCTAATGTCGTTTTAGTGTTGGTATTGCGATGTACATTGTGCACTGATTTATTTAAATGGCTTATTATATATACAATGAGTGGTGATTAGTCTACAAATAAGAGTTCAGAGACGGTCTTAAGTTACACACGAACTGGCAAACATCTTAACTCATACATCTCTATAACACTCATAGCGTAAATTTACCAATATTTTTTTTAAAAAGTTTTTTGTAATATATCGATTTGAGAAGGGGTGAGACTGGTGGCAGGCGTCACGGTGCCCAATGTTAATAATAGGGTGGCGGGGGAGGGGGAGCAAGAAAAGGGGGGAACCTCGGCCAGATATCCGGCAACAGGAGTTTGAGAATGATCCTGGGCACAATGGATGGTAGGAATGGGTGCCGGGTGCAATGGATGGCGTGGATGGGTCCCGGGAACAATGGATTGTGTGAATGGATTCGGGCATAAATGATGACATGGATGGGCACCGGGCACAATGGAAGGTAGGAATGGGTGCCGGGTGCAATGGATGGCGTAGATGGGTCTCGGGCACAATGGATGGCGTGGATGGGTCCCGGGCACAAATGATGACGCGGATGGGTACCGGGCACAATGGATGGTGTGATCGGGTGCTGGGGCAACTGGTGGCTTAGATGCATGCAGGGCACAAGGCGCAATGTATCATAAGAACTGAGACAGAACACAGGTACCGTAGAGCGGGGGAGGGGGCTGGCTGTTGTAATAAGGGATGAGGTGAAGCTGGGACGGATGCCAGCAGCAGACAGCATCAGAAGTAAACAAACAATTTATGGAAGGGTTAATGGAGGCAACAAGGGGGAAGAACTTCAGCTGGCAGCCCTTTTCCACAGTTGCTACTTCCAATTGCGTAAACATTGAAAGTCGTCTCCCTTAGACCTCACATGACCTAACCCTTACCAGAATATGTTGCCTGCAGGTGACGTAAACAAACATGGCGGACCCCCCATTGTGAAGCGCGCGCTTATGTCATGTGATTCGACGCATGCCCAGAGTGAATATTTGTTTTGTCGGATCAGGTGTATCCCAACGGACAACTTGTGCTATATTCTCAAACAACCAAGCAACAAATACAGTCAACAACTTAACACAGTCCAGACAGAATGCCTTGTGTAGACGTGTGGGGCGGGGTTAACATGGCTGCCCCAGGGACTGTGCCAGTCTAGAGGGAATATTAACGTAGAACCTTGACTCAGTGATGGCTCCCATGACGTCAAGCTCTTTTTAGACATGGGTAAAGTCGTATCCCAACTCAAAATAAACATCACCCGGTGAGCAAACGCGGGAACCATCTCAGAGACACGCTGCTGCAATACATTCCACGAGCATCCTGTGCAGGGGCGGCGATGGGAGGGAGTAGTTTAGCCTTGTCAATGTCCAATGAAGGAACAGCGAGCTATTGGAGACATACCTTAAAGATTGGTTTATATTTTATATAAACATAATCAAGTTAATTGACACAGGGTGTCCGTAATTTTTTACAAGGCCTTGGTAGTGAGAACAAACGGTAGTGATAACAAACGGTAGTGATAACAAACGGTAGTGATAACAAACGGTAGTGAGAACAAACGGTAGTGATAACAAACGGTAGTGAGAACAAACGGTAGTGATAACACACGGTAGTGATAACAAACGGTAGTGAGAACAAACGGTAGTGATAACAAACGGTAGTGATAACAAACGGTAGTGATAACAAACGGTAGTGAGAACAAACGGTAGTGAGAATAAACAGTAGTGAGAATAAACAGTAGTGATAACAAACGGTAGTGATAACAAACAGTAGTGAGAATAAACGGTAGTGAGAACAAACGGTAGTGATAACAAACGGTAGTGAGAACAAACGGTAGTGATAACAAACGGTAGTGATAACAAACGGTAGTGAGAATAAACGGTAGTGATAACAAACGGTAGTGAGAACAAACGGTAGTGAGAATAAACAGTAGTGAGAATAAACAGTAGTGATAACAAACGGTAGTGATAACAAACGGTAGTGATAACAAACGGTAGTGATAACAAACGGTAGTGATAACAAACGGTAGCGATAACAAACGGAAGCGATAACAAACGGTAGTGAGAACAAACGGTAGTGATAACAAACGGTAGTGATAACAAACGGAAACGATAACAAACTGAAGCGATAACAAACGGTAGTGAGAACAAGCGGTAGTGATAACAAACGGTAGTGATAACAAACGGTAGTGATGACAAACGGTAGTGATAACAAACGGTAGTGAGAATAAACAGTAGTGATAACAAACGGTAGTGATAACAAACGGTAGTGAGAATAAACAGTAGTTCGACTCCTCGAATTTGCACGATACAACAGCCTCCTTCTAGCTAACACAATTGGTCACCATAAAAAATCCAGAATATGGACTTGGCACAGCCCAGGCGGGGAACATAGTAACCAAATAGACTACATACTGGTCAAAAGACGATTTAAATCATGCATTAAAGCAGCTAATACTAGAATCTTCCCTGGAGCGGATATCGGCAGCGACCATAACCTGGTGCTGATGACTTTCCATCTACACCTGAAAAGGATAGCAAAACAAAGCAATACACGATTACGCTTCGACCTTGAAAAATTGAAAGATCCGGTAAACGCAGAGGCGTTCGGGGCAAAAATTGGAGAGAAATTTGCTCCACTGACCACACTTTGTGAGTCGGAAAAGGATATGGACATAGATCTAATCACTGATACCTTCAATACCACAATAATTGAGACAGCAAAAGATATACTTGACAAGAAACATGCAATAAAAAAACCATGGTTCTCCATTTATATCCTAGAGCTATGCGATGAGAGAAGAAAACTTAAGAACGTAAAGAATACTGCAGAAGGAGCAATAAAATACAGAACAATCAATAAAAAGATCAGGAAAGAAATGAGTAAAGCAAAAACAAACTGGATAGAACAACAATGCTCAGACATTGATGATAACCTACAGAGAAACAACTCAAAAAAGGCTTACAAGATTGTCAAAGATCTGACATCCACCAAACAATTCAACAATTCAAGATAAATCTGAGAAATGTATTACAGAAGAACAAGAAATAATAAAAAAAGATGGACCGAATACTGTTCTGAGCTATACAATGAAGACTCAAAGGGCGACGAATCAGTGCTCAATTGCCCAACGTCATCTAGCATGGACATGCATTACATTCTCCGGGATGAGGTGGAACTTTCTGTGCGAAAGTTGAAAAAGGGGAAATCGGCTGGAGCAGACAACATCCCAGGTGAACTGATTCAGGCAGGAGGTGAACCAGTAATAAACATTCTAACTAGCATGTGCAACAAGATCTGGCAGACAGGAGAATGGCCAGCACCCTGGACTCAATCGCTGGTTATAACGCTCCCAAAGAAGGGTAATCTACAATTGTGTCAGAACTACCGTACAATTAGCCTGATTAGTCACCCCAGCAAAGTCATGCTCATGGTAATACTAAACAGACTAAAACCACAAGCAGAGCAGATCATTGCAGAAGAACAAGCAGGCTTCAGAGCAGGAAGGAGCACAACAGAGCAGATCTTCAACTTGCGAGTGCTCTGTGAAAAACATCTGCAGCACCAGAGGGACCTCTTTCATGTCTTCATAGACTTCAAAAAGGCGTTTGACAGAGTGTGGCATGCAGCACTGTGGGCAACCATGCACAAGTACAATATTAACGCCAACCTCATTACTGTGATCAAGAACCTATACGACAGAGCATCCAGCGCAGTACTCTACAACAGCAAGCTGGGAGATTGGTTCAAGACCACTGTTGGTGTCAGACAAGGGTGTTTACTCTCCCCCATCCTCTTCAACCTCTTGCTAGAAAGAATTATGACTGATGTGCTCGAAAACCATGTCGGAACGGTCAGCATCGGAGGAAGGATTATAACTAACTTACGCTTCGCCGATGACATAGACGGCCTAGCTGGCAGCGAGGACGAACTAAAAGAATTCCTTGCAAAGCTAGAGAAGACGTCGAAGGCCTATGGCATGGAAATTAATGCAGAAAAGACCAAGGTCATGGCAAACAAGAATTTCACAAGTGAAATACGGATAAACGGTCAAAAACTCGAGGAGGTCCCTACCTTCAAATATCTAGGGGCTGTAATATCCGATGAAGGCTCAAAGCCAGAAATTATTGCCAGAACGGCCCAAACAACTGCAGCACTAAGCAAACTGAAAAACATCTGGCAAAGCAAGAAGCTCTCCCTGAGATCAAAGATTCGACTAATGCGCTCTCTGGCGATGTCAGTCTTCCTCTATGGTTGTGAGGCCTGGACGCTCACCGCAGACCTCCAAAAAAGAATTAGTGCGCTTGAGATGAGATGTTTTCGAAAGGTATTAAACATCTCCTACACGGCGCACATCACGAACGAAGCGGTCCGCGACAAAATAAGTGCTGTCATTGGCCCTTACGAGGACCTTCTCACCTCAATTAAAAAGAGGAAACTACGATGGTACGGACACGTGTCAAGATCTGGAGGTCTCTCAAAGACGATATTGCAAGCCACAGTCCAGGAAAGAAGGAAAAGAGGCAGACCAAGGAAGAGTTTGGAGGACAACATCAAAGAGTGGACCGGCCTTTCATTTTGCGATTCCCAGAAGGCAGCTCAGAACCGTGACACTTGGCATGAGTTAGTGCGCAGCACAAAATGGTGCCCCAACGACCCAGCGTCGGGTTAAGGGATAGTTCAAGTTCGCGTGATAACAAACGGTAGTGATAACAAACGGAAGCGATAACAAACGGTAGTGATAACAAACGGTAGTGATAACAAACGGTAGTGATAACAAACGGTAGTGATAACAAACGGTAGTGATAACAAACGGAAGCGATAACAAACGGTAGTGATAACAAACGGTAGTGAGAACAAACGGTAGTGATAACAAACGGAAGCGATAACAAACGGTAGTGAGAACAAACGGTAGTGATAACAAACGGTAGTGAGAACAAACGGTAGTGAAAATAAAATATATACATTTAATATACAAGGATGTTACTAAACACGAGGGAATTGCGAATTAGAAGTATGTTGAATTCGATCCATCTCCCCTTTCCTAATCACTCGGGTAGTTGTGTTACAAGAACCGGTATATGTTGTAAATGTGCGTATATTTGTGGTATGTAGTAACTGTGCGTATGTTTGTGGTATGTTGTAACTGTGCGTACGTTTGTGGTATGTTGTAACTGTGCGTAAGTTTGTGGTATGTTGTAACAGTGCGTATATTTGTGCATTAGTTACACTTTAGAAGCCCATAACTGTAACTGTCAAAAGTTAAGTTCTTATCTTCTTATCTTATATGTTACAGACGCTCCTTCTGTACAGAAGATTATTGCGTCCTACGTATTTCTATGGTTTGTCCTGTATTCTTACTAGAGTTTTAAAATATGATAAAGTGGTGGCTTTCCTGGTTTCTTCAGGCAACCCATTCCACGCCCGAATACCCGACGGAAAGAAAGAAAACGTGTATGTGTTTGTTCTTGCATATGGAATGAGAAAGGTGTTTTTATCTTTATGTCTATTTGAGGGTTGTATTAGGTTATCTTTGTAGTGTATTTCTAAATTAGAATTAATTGCCTTATGTATAATTACTAATTTACTCTTGGTTCTTCTATCCTCTAGTGTTTCAAGGTTTAATGATTTAACTAATGGTGTTACTCTTGTCAGTTTTGAATATTCTCCAGTAATGAATCTGGCAGCTCTTTTTTGGATTTGTTCTAACTTATCAATATTTTCTTTGGTGGATGGGTCCCATACAGAAGATGCATATTCTAGTATAGGTCTCACCAGGGTGAG
>MUZC01001019.1:110142-129458 GCA_002072015.1 Radix auricularia
TCGCTGTTTTGACCGTCGCTGTTTTGACACAGTCGCTGTTTTGAAGTCGCTGTTATGACGATCGCTGTTTTGACTGTCGCTGTTTTGAACCCGTGCCTTATTGCCGGGGGCAGTGTATCACGTGAGTTGGGAGCAGTGTATCCAGTGAGTTGGGGGCAGTGTATTCAGTGAGTTGGGGGCAGTGTATCCAGTGAGTTGGGGACAGTGTATCCAGTGAGTTGGGGGCAGTGTATCCAGTGAGTTTGAGGAAGTGTATCCAGTGAGTTGGGGCAGTGTATCCAGTGAGTTGGGGGCAGTGTATCCAGTGAGTTGGGGGCAGTGTATCCAGTGAGCGTGGACACTGTATCCAGTGAGTTTGAGGCAGTGTATCCAGTGAGTTAAAGCCAGTGTATCCAGTGAGTTGGGGGCAGTGTATCCAGTGAGTTGGGGGCAGTGTATCCAGTGAGCGTGGACACTGTATCCAGTGAGTTGGGGCAGTGTATCCAGTGAGTTGGGGGCAGTGTATCCAGTGAATTGGGGGCAGTGTATCCAGTGAGCAGGGGCAGTGTATCCAGTGAGCGTGGACACTGTATCCATTGAGTTGGGGGCAGTGTATCCAGTGAGCGGGGGCAGTGTATCCAGTGAGTTGGGGGCAGTGTATCCAGTGAGTTGGGGGTCAGTGTATCCAGTGAGTTTGGGGCAGTATATCCAGTGAACAGGGGCAGTGTATCCAGTGAATTGGGGCAGTGTATCCAGTGAGTTGGGGTAGTGTATCCAGTGAGTTGGGGGCAGTGTATCCAGTGAGTTGGGGGCAGTGTATCCAGTGAGTTTGAGGAAGTGTATTCAGTGAGTTGGGGCAGTGTATCCAGTGAGTTGGGGGCAGTGTATCCAGTGAGTTGGGGGCAGTGTATCCAGTGAATTGGGGGCAGTGTATCCAGTGAGCAGGGGCAGTGTATCCAGTGAGCGTGGACACTGTATCCAGTGAGTGGGGGGCAGTGTATCCAGTGAGTTGGGGGCAGTGCATCCAGTGAGTTGGGGGCAGTGTATCCAGTGAGTTGGAGGCAGTGTATCCAGTGAGTTGGGGGCAGTGTATCCAGTGAGTTGAGGGCAGTGTATCCAGTGCGATGGGGGCAGTGTATCCAGTGAGTTGTGGGCAGTGTATCCAGTGAGTTCGGGGCAGTGTATCCAGTGCGATGGGGGCAGTGTATCCAGTGAGTTGGGGGAAGTGTATCCAGTGAGCGTGGACACTGTATCCAGTGAGTTGGGGCAGTGTATCCAGTCAGTTGGGGGCAGTGTATCCAGTGAATTGGGGGCAGTGTATCCAGTGAGCAGGGGCAGTGTATCCAGTGAGCGTGGACACTGTATCCAGTGAGTTGGGGGCAGTGTATCCAGTGAGTTGGGGGCAGTGTATCCAGTGAGTTGGGGGCAGTGTATCCAGTGAGTTGGGGGCAGTGTATCCAGTGAGTTGAGGGCAGTGTATCCAGTGCGATGGGGGCAGTGTATCCAGTGAGTTGGGGGCAGTGTATCCAGTGAGTTGGGGGTCAGTGTATCCAGTGAGTTTGGGGCAGTGTATCCAGTGAGTTTGGGGCAGTGTATCCAGTAAGTTGGGGGCAGTGTATCCAGTGAGTTGGGGGTAGTGTATCCAGTGAGTTGGTTGCAGTATATCCAGTGAGCAGGGGCAGTGTATCCAGTGAGTTGCGGGCAGTTATTTGGACATTTAACACATCCCCATCTAAGAACGTGTTATGGTATAGTGGAGGACTCTGATACATAAGGGGAGGCCAATCTACACCAGCCGGCAGACATTTTTCGTGAGCTGATGAAAGACGAGAAATTGTGTTCCATTGAGTTGAAGGTGATGACCTGTGAGATTGTAGTTAGGAAACCAATACAAACCCACATCAATCAAATCTACCTGGAGGTACTGCTCCCTTCATCTCCCCCACTCTTTGCTCTCGTGTTTACGAGGGCGGGGAGGAAAAGAAGGGGGGCCTGGTAGGTGGGGTGGGGGTTCAAATGTCTGAGTGATCAACTGATAGATCTGTGTCAAGGGAGCAAACCTGGTCGGAGTAAACGTTTGTAGGTCAATGGTGTTAAAAAGCTCAAGTGTAATGTTCTGGAGAACGACGGTTTAAACAAGGTAACAGATGATTATGACGAATGAAACTGTTGGCATGTATCACAACGATGGCGATACACTCAGATTGTGATAGAACATTATGATGAATAATTTACTTAAGATACGAGTGCAAATAATAACATTCAGATAATGCCATTCATATGTCATTCAGATAATGTCATTAATAATGTCATTCAGATAATACCATTAATAATGTCTTTCAAATAATGTCAATAATAATGTCATTCAGATGATGTCATTCAGATAATGACATTAAGATAATGTCATGCAGATAATGTCATTCACATAATGTCATTCAGATGTCATACAGATAATTACATTCAGATAATGTCATTCTCATAATGTCACTCAGATAATGTCATTCAGATAATGTCATTCAGATAATGTCACTCAGATAATGTCAAACAGATAATGTCATTCAGTTAATGTCATTCACATAATATCACTCAGATAATGTCACTCAGATAATGTCATTCAGATAATGTCACTCAGATAATGTCACTCAGATAATGTCAAACAGATAATGTCAAACAGATAATGTCAAACAGATAATGTCATTCAGATAATGTCATTCAGATAATGTCACTCAGATAATGTCAAACAGATAATGTCACTCAGAGAATGTCATTCAGATAATGTCATTCACATAATGTCAAACAGATAATGTCACTCAGATAATGTCAAACAGATAATGTCACTCAGATAATGTCACTCAGATAATGTCAAACAGATAATGTCATTCAGGCAAGTGATACACGGATAGTGGTGCGACATATTCCTCAAATGTCTTTCATTTTAAAAATAAAAATTAATCAATGATTTCAACTTTTTTAAATAAAATGTTACTCTACATGAAAACAGTCGCATTAATTGTATTACGTCCTGGTAGTAACATGTTCCTTGGTTACCATTGTATGAATCTCTCTGCTTTGATGAGGGTTAAAGAGTAATTTGTTTTTTTACTTGGGTCTGAATTTACGGTGGATGTTCAAATAACTGTATGGAGAAAAGAAGTACGCCAATAATAAGAACTCTCGCACATCAACCGACACAGGTCTTCAGTTTGTCCGACAGTAAAGATCTGAAATTTCTCTGATCTGAACTACTAAATCAACGTGTGGGTACTCCTACTTGACCACACCTTCAGTTCATCCCCTTGACCACACGTCAAAGTCATCCCCTTGACCACACGTCAAGGTCATCCCCTTGACCACACGTCAAGGTCATCCACTAGACCACACGTCAAGGTCATCACACTGACCACACGTCAAGGTCATCCCCTTGACCACACGTCAAGGTCATCCCCTTGACCACACGTCAAGGCCATTCCCTAGACCAAGCCTCAAGTTTACCTCCTTGAACAAACCTCAAGGTAACAACCTTGACCACACCTCAAGGTCATCACCTTGACCGCGCCTAAAGGTCATCCGTTTGGCCAGCGGCTATCTCAATAAAACTGATTCTGAAGTGAGATGACTAAATACATTGTCAGATACCACGCGGACCTATTGCTATGAAGAAAGATAAATCCAACATTATTGTTTATATTCTAACAAACAAACAAACAAATGAACTAGAAAACATTAGCATTACGTTGTTTCATGGACGAGAGACATTTAATTACAAACTGCCCGTTGTCCACACACTGCGAGCTGCTAATAAAGACCTGAAAACGTTATTTACATTGATCAATATTTGTTAGGTTCACACACTCGCCCTAGGGTACGCTGGATTGTATGACGACATAAAGGTGTGGAGAACGAGTGGTGAACGAGTTGGTGTTCTTGGCGTGCACAATTAGTCGAACAAACACACAAACAAACACACAAACAAACAAGGCGTTTACATACTTAGAATATACAAATGAAACGGGGTAGAATATGTGCAGAGAGAGAAATGTGTCAGATGTCATGGCCTATAACAGTAAGAAAGTGCAAAGATTCACACCGGAAGATTCTTCAAAGGGAATTAATTTCGAACTTACCAAGTGTTGGTGAAGACATCTTGCATAGCGAGCGGCCTTGTCCGTCTTGTCCAGCATGTTTTGATGTTCAAGGTTTTGTTACAAAAATGTGTTGAGATGTCAGGGACCGTCCATAAAGTACGTCTCGCTCCAGAGGGGGGAGGGGTGTAAGAAAGTGTGACAGTTTGTGACAGGGGGGGGGAGTCCGGCCAAGTGTGACGTCACGGTGTTTTATGTTAAATTTTAATTATTTTGTTAATAAAAAATATAATTTTGTACGAAAGTGTGACATACTTTGGGGGGGGGGGGTTCCGAGATTTGTGACAGTTTGTGACAGGGAGAGTTAAAAATGGTCAAAAAAAGCGTAACGTACTTTATGGACGGCCCCTTACTGAAACTCTTTCATTTATCGTCACGCCAAAAAATTCACGCGAGAACTGAGAAAGGCACTAACACAAATTGCGCACAATGACTTCAGAAGTTGTGGGAACTCTTAACGTCAAGAAACACATGAATATAAACGGGAGAAATTGAACAAAAGGAGTAACAGTCGTTCAAAAGATTGCAATGAAACATAGGACTTACCAACAAGATAAACAACACCAGTGTAAACAAACATCAGACCAAACACCAGTACAAAAACCAAGCCAAACACCAGTACAAACAAAAGGCCAAACAACCAGTACAAACGCTAGGCCAAACACCAGTACAAACACTAGGCCAAACACCATTACAAACACCAAGACAAACAACAGTACAAACACTAGGCCAAACACCAGTACAAACACCAGTACAAACACCAAGACAAACACCAGTACAAACACCAAGACAAACACCAGTACAAACACCAAGACAAACAACAGTACAAACACCGAGACAAACACCAGTACAAACACCAATACAAACACCAGTAAAAACACCAGTAAAACACCAGTACAAACACCAAGACAAACACCAGTGCAAACACCATTACAAACACCAGACCAAACAGCAGTACAAACACCAAGACAAACACCAGTACAAACACCAAGACAAACACCAGTACAAACACCAAGACAAACACGAGTACAAATACCAAGACAAATACCAGTACAAACACCAAGACAAACACCAAGACAAACACCAGTTCAAACACCATTACAAACACCAGTACAAACACCAAGACAAACACCATTACAAACACCAGTTCAAACACCATTACAAACACCAAGACAAACACCAGTACAAACACCAAGACAAACACCAGTACAAACACCAGGACAAACACCAAGACAAACACCAGTACAAACACCATTACAAACACCAAGACAAACACCAGTACAAACACCAGTACAAACACCAGTACAAACACCAAGACAGACACCGGTACAAACACCATTACAAACAACACTCGAGTGTTGAAGCCATTTTAACCCCAGTAATGTCTGTGACGTCACATCCAGGCGCTTGTTCCACCGTTGCTTATGGTTAACCCATTTTACCACAGCACAAAGGATGCAAGCAGTGAACATTAGGACCAAGCCATTAGTCTAGTTCTCAAGATGAAACTGTAATTGGTGTCGAACCTTTCAACAAATCAATAGGACACCAGGACAACAAGAGAACTCGTGGGTGAACAACTTCAATGACAACAGAAAAATGCTGTATCAAGGAATAATGCTGTGGTACTTGTATCAAACTTGACTCTTGTGTAAAATATGCAACGATGTTTATGTCGGCCCGAGGACGGGGCGAGGGTTGGGGGGGGCTGTCTTAAATTGAGTATCTTGATATCATTGGATGGGGACGTGTGTAGGTAAGTAGTTAATGATTCTAATGACCAACTGTTGGATACATCAATTATGTGTTATATCATGTTGGATAAATCATGTTGGATATAACATGTTGGAAATATCATGTTGGATATATCATGTTGGATCTTAGAGACAATCAAGGGATACACAATGTGTATATTGGAGACAATCAAGGGACACACAATGTGTATATTAGAGACAATCAAGGGATACACAATGTGTATATTGGAGACAATCAAGGGATACACAATGTGTATATTAGAGACAATCAAGGGACACACAATGTGTATATTAGAGACAATCAAGGGATACACAATGTGTATATTAGAGACAATCAAGGGACACACAATGTGTATATTGGAGACAATCAAGGGATACACAATGTGTATATTAGAGACAATCAAGGGATACACAATGTGTATATTGGAGACAATCAAGGGATACACAATGTGTATATTGGAGACAATCAAGGGATACACAATGTGTATATTAGGGACAATCAAGGGATACACAATGTGTATATTAGAGACAACAAAGGGATACACAATGTGTATATTAGAGACAACCAAGGGATACACAATGTGTATATTGGAGACAATCAAGGGATTGCCAACGCCAAGGATGTACACTAACCACCACCTCCACCGCCAACAACTGCCCTCGTGCGCACAGACTTGGAGACTCGTGAAGCGTGAAGTTGGCTTGGATGGAATGGATGTTTTATTGGATAATTAGGATCCGGCCAAACACACACCAATGGGCGTCCGGGAAATAGAGGTGGCAGCGATGAGGTCATGTGACTCGGGGCCGTCTCTACACGAGTGTGATGCCGAGGGTCACTGATGGTCTTTGGTTGATGGCTGGGAACGGTTTGATTGTTTCCAATTATCCGAGTCACCGTGACGCTAAAACTAGAACCAGGAATTCAAGTTACGACGCTGTGTTGGAATGGAAAGAAATAAACAAGCAAGATGCCCGACTCGTTGTGATGGCGCGAGGGGAAAGCGAGGCAAGTCTCTATGCCAGGTCTAACTCTGGGTCAGGCAATTGTTGGAAATGGGGAGATAATATGAAAAACCGCTGTGAGGTAGTAACAGCGGCTGTGAGGTAGTAACGGCGGCTGTGAGGTAGTAACGGCCGCTGTGAGGTAGTAACAGCCGCTGTGAGGTAGTAACGGCCGCTGTGAGGTAGTAACAGCCGCTGTGAGGTAGTAACAGCCGCTGTGAGGTAGTAACGGCCGCTGTGAGGTAGTAACGGCGGCTGTGAGGTAGTAACGGCCGCTGTGAGGTAGTAACAGCAGCTGTGAGGTAGTAACAGCGGCTGTGAGGTAGTAACAGCCGCTGTGAGGTAGTAACAGCCGCTGTGAGGTTGTAACAGCCGCTGTGAGGTAGTAACAGCCGCTGTGAGGTAGTAACGGCCGCTGTGAGGTAGTAACAGCCGCTGTGAGGTTGTAACAGCCGCATATATTAAGTTGCCTGTCTGACAACAGATTACATATATATTAGTATGCCTGTCTGACAACAGATTACACATACATTAGTATGTCGTCTGACAACAGATTACACATACATTAGTATGTCTGTATGACAACAGATTACACATATATTAATATGTCTATCTGACAACAGATTACACATACATTAGTATGTCTGTCTGACAACATATTACACATTTATTAGTATGTTTGTCTGACAACAAATCATACATACATTAGTATGTCTGTCTGACAACATATTACACATTTATTAGTATGTTTGTCTGACAACAGATCATACATTTTCAGTCTGTGACCCCGCCAACAGTTTATATCTAGATTTGCTGTGACAACGACCGTTGAACCAACAGCAACGATATCAAGATCATCCAGTCCACTGTTCTCTTATTACAAACATTTAGAAACCAAATTGTACATGACCTGAAAGCTTCATTTGATTATGATTGTATTGTATAGCTGTGAGCTGGCTAAAACACTCTGATATCTCAGACTCTTTAGAAAGAGAACAAGTCTTTGGGTGTCTCTTAAATTTTGACCTACGATCGTTAAGTGCTCTCAAAGAATTGCTCAAACTTTAGTTCATTCAAAAGCAGCAACATTTTTACCTCTGTGCGCGTGTTTTGAAATTTGCATTGTGCTACTTCATTTTCCTTACCCTGAGCCTGGGACTGGTCAATAACTTTTTTTTTAAATTCTGAAAAATGAACTAATTCTGAAGGTAATTCTTCGAAATCACTTGAATATTGTTCCATTAACTTGGCTGCTGTCCATCGGATGGCGTCATTGCTGAGCTCAGTTAGGTTTGTAGGAAAGCCAAATTTCTCATGGATGTCTATACATGCGCCTAACCGATGTTGTGGGGCTCAAGAAAGTTTGTCAATGATTAACAGATGTTGTCCATTAATCAAACTGACACTCTCTCTTTTTGATGCTTTTGAAGATTGTTTACTCTCTTTTTTCCACAGACTTGTTCTTTCGTTTGTCTTTACATTAATCAAATTAATATTGCTGTCTTTTAACAAACTCAATGAAAGACTTAAAATGCATGGCTGAATTAAAATTTATTCTCGCATTCGTTTTCTGAAATGTTTCTAATATATATTCCCAAAGTTCAAGTAAAATGGCGACTTTCAATTGTTCAAGTTCCTACCGAAATCGTTCTGCTTCAAATCAACAGTCACGTGGCTGATTTTAGTTACTAAAAAATTCTTTCAGTGCTGCAATATTCTAATGGTATGATTTATTAACAGACCTTACAGCGTTTTGTCGGGCTGACCATCATGTGTCACACAAGGCTTTGCTTACATGTATCTATTTCATGTGTTTCTGAAGTACTTGTCAACTATGTTTAGACGCAACAAGCCAGATATAAAAATTTTCTAGAAGACAAACAAATCTGACTGCAGCAGGACAACCTTCTGCACTTTTCCCAACCAAATATGGGAATGATCTGTGAAATCCACATAATGAGCAACACTGCATTTCTCACGAAGGATAGCCTGGACTCCGTTATACTTCCTACTCATATTTGCAGCATTTTCGTATACAAAACATTTTCATGGATTCAGCAGTTTGGGGGCCGACTAATAGCCCACAACTACTAAGTTTATGGTAAACTAGAGGTAAAAATAGAATCTGTTTTTGTAGATTAAAAAGTCTCCAGGGGCCGAATGAGAGGGCCTCGCGGGCAAATCATTGGCCCGCGGGCCGTAGTTTGGAGACCCCTGTTATAGACTATAATAACATTTGAATCATTGGGGCCCCTGGCTTTAGCCCGCTCAGCCCACACCCTTTCATCCGTCGTAGGGGACAGGGTCACGCATCTGTGACGATCTTTGACGAGTGGGAGTGTGTGTTTAAAAATGTTATGTCTTATTTAAAAACGCACAACTTTAAATAAAAGTTCCACTTAAATATTTGATTGCTTACAATTTATTTAAGGCGTTTTCAATGGCTTCATACGTGTTACGATATTAGAGTGTAGATTTACACTAAATGCATATTTAAATGATACAAATAATTTGCAACATGCTAATTTTTATTTTAAAAATAAGTCACGAAGGGATGACACAATGAGCTACCGCCCCAAGTGACATCAACCCTAGCGACGCCTCTGACTACAGGAATCAGTCAGCTGTATCCAGCAGCTTATAAAACTCAGCTAGTCAAACTACTACACCAGTTAGTCCATGAGGTTACAAGTGTTTCAAATGATAAACAACCTCATTACAGGCAAAATTCCAAGAAGCACTGACTTAAAAACAACAGCTTGACCATCATTCCATCAAGCAGACGTTGACTGACCGTCGAGTGGCCTACAGTATCGAACCAGAGTCTCTTGACATTTGGTCAGTGCGCAGAACGTGAACTGGTCCACATGTGAATATGGGGATAATAGTCATGAAAATGTTAAATTTTGTAAATTACTGCTTTGCCCCCCCCCCCTTACATTTGAGAAATTTCATAAATTTGTTACAAAAAACTGAACTAAATTCCCTGCAAGTTAATTACATTGAAGACAGTGTACACATATCAAACATTAAAAAGAATTATATCTGCAAGTATAACTGATTACATTACTGATTGTTGTAAATAAAATTTATGTCACATTTTTAGCAAAAATACGCCAGCATTTATATTTATGTGTCCTTGTAATTTTACATAGCAAACGAACATTTTGATTTAGTTTTTTTCGCTGATTACTTTCGCGGAAAACACTTTAAATGATTTAATTGTTCTTATTGTGTTTCGTATTGCATTCACATTATTTAAATCGTTCACGACAAGATTAATTTTATGTGAACTGCAATGTACAAATGCTGCTTTAAGGTATTTTTTCTTATTATTGCTTGGATTCCTCCTTATTTACCTGCCATTTTAGAACAACACCAGTATCCTTGACCAACAAGCCTTGTCACATCTAATCCAAATTCTAAATGAATTTTAATGATAGTGTTGGCTAAACTTTCAGCTGTCCTATAGACAATTCTATATCCCAGGAATTCATCTGTGACCATCACTTTTCCATTTTGTTCTTTGACAAATCTAACACCAAATTACATCAACTCAATGCCCGAAATGTCATTTGTCTCGTCTGCAAGTATAGCAAATGCAACTAAATTATTTCCTTCACGAACAATGTCTTCACGCTAGAGAGACCCACACATTTCGATTATAGTGATTTGCATGGTTGCCGAGATAAACTTGGCACTATAAGAAACAATTGACAAATGATTATCAAGAACTTCATCTCCAGATTGCACGACACTCTAACAGGTCATACAAATTACCAGAATTTAATTCTTTTCCACGAAGTGCTAAATCATGCATGCCGCAAAATACGATTGTAGAAATGATGGGACCCAGTTTGTTGTGATTTTTTTAGAATTTGTCTTCTAAGTGATGAGTCCAACTGCCCATCTATAGAAAACGCTTTGGCTTTCAATAATGCAACAAAATTGCTTGCAGTTGTATCTTCATGATAGCCTTTGTGTCATGTGCTTTGCATGTGGCTACGGGGCTCTTCGTTAAAATCTTTATATTTTTTGCATGTTTTGATGACAAATGCCAACTGAATTTCTAGATTTACTTTTCGGGGAAGCAACACACAATAATTACAAAAGGCACCTTTTAACATTTGAGAGTATAATCACGAATCAGCTGCAATTTCAAGTCATTTGAAAGGTCGTGTGTCCTGAAATACCTTCCAAATTCCAATTTAGAAGGTGAGTAAGTGTCAGCGGCAATCAAATTAGAAACAGTTGCCTCAGCTGTGTCTGGTTGTTGATTTGTACTGATGTCGTAAATGCCAATGATAAGTCAGATGCTGCAGACGTCCCAAAATCTTCTAACAACGTCATTTCGGAATCCCGCGATTGCATTACTTTGTTAATAATTTTCTATCCATCTTTGGCAATCCTGCAGTTTCTACACGTATATTATTTCACTGCAAAATTTAAATTCCTCATGACAACTTACGCTTTTGATTTATTAAACGCATTAATATGTGTTGTATTTTAGCTATCACGGCGTTATTTTGTGAGTCTTAATAATTTCTAAGAAGTTTTGCGGCACTTATGTTATACTTACCTAAAATTTTAATTGAAAATTAAACCTGTACGGCCTTGTCAGTTAGGGGCCGTCCATAATTGACGTCATGTGATTTTTGACGATTTTTAACCTACCCCCTCCCCATTGTCACACTTCGATACAAAAACTTAGCCCCCCTCCCACAATATGACGTCAAAAAGCTGAGACACCCCACCTGAAGGTGGTATTGTTTATTTGAGAATGAGCATGTTTCAAAACACTTTATTGCTATTTTAGTATGTTTTTAATGTAAGGCTACACTCTAATATCGTAACACGCGATAATCCGTGCAAAACGTAATAAAATAAATAGTAAGAAATCGAATTTTTAAGTGGAACTTTGGCTTAGAATAGCGTGTTTTGACGTGACGTCACAATTCTTAAACTCTCCCCTCCTCCTTGTCACACAATTGGGGACCCCCCCTCCCCATAGGTGCGTGACGTCATTTTTTGACGGTCCCTTAAATTAAAAAACGTGATTTTTTTGCCCCCCCCCCCTGGAAAAATTGCTAGTGACGTTCATACTTACAGCTTTGTTTACTAATAATCTTATAACCTGTCTATTCGGCATCAGGGTAAAAATGTATTTTAAGGTACGAGTACGAACTTATCAGTGCAAAATTGCATAATAGTGAATATTTTTTTAATGTTTCAGTTGGCGACCCCCAGAAAACCCTTTTACGATCCCCTTTGGGGTCGCGACCCATATATTGGGAATCATGGGTTATTTTAACTTACACTATAATAAAAAAGGGTCACAATTTGATGTTAATCCTGGCGTGGACATCTGACGCTGAGTACGAACCCCCTAATCAATTGTATTTTTTCCCCGAACCATCTGAATGGTACCGGGGGCCCCTAGGGGTCCGTAGGAACCACTTTGAGAACCACTGCATTAGACCGTAACACGATACTTTGCTTCTGGTATAGAGTTTCATCAGACTGCTTGCTCTCCCAGGCATTCATTTTAATGAGGCACATTTGTTATAACAGATAACCTTGACCTTGTGTGCCTTGATGATGAAAACAAAACTCATTATTTTACGTTTGCTCTTCTCCAACTAAACTAATTATCCGCGGCAGTAGATGAATGCGAAATGCTGAAATAGTAAACATGAAAGTATGAAACCATTTCATCGCTTTAATTAATCCTTCTTTAGTTTTTGTCTTAACAGCTGTCAATCAGAAAATCCTATCAAAGAACAAAACAAATTCGTCTTGACCGACTTTCGTTCGTACATCTCCGCTAAACACCGACCGTGACCGAACTTTACGTCAAATCTCCTTGTTAGTAGTGAATTCGTTTCTTTGTCATCCAACCAAAATTGGGTCTTATGTTTTGGGGTAAATATGTGTTATATGTGGTAAGAATTCATTGTAAGTCTACTCTCAGCGCCGAAAGGCTTGTTATTCACAATTAATATATACATCTCACGTATTTCAGGCAAAACAGACTTGAAATTTTAAAATTTTCTCTAAATTTAGCAAATTTTATGTTGTTTTTTTAAAAGTTACGAATGCATTATACAGAGCTAAGTTACAAATAGAATACAAGCACAAAAAGTTACACATGGAGTACAGAAACAAATTTACAAATAAATGCACAAAACAAAGTATTTTAGTATTGGATTTTGACAAAATATATAGAACAGATTGATTTCGCTTTTTTTTTTTTTTTTAAAATTTTATNGAGAGGTCTTCGAAGTCTATTTCAAAAAATTATCAAATGTTTGTATTCCAAATAGATCCATTAGTTCCATTTGTTGGTATCGTTGGAATAATCTGTTAATGTATGTATATATTTTTTTTTAATCTCCAGGGTCGTAATATAAGACAAATAGGGCTGTTATCGATTAATTTAAAATTAATCGTTAACTTATGAAAAATTACCGAATAATTAATCGATAATTTTGATTAAAGGTAACAATAAGATGTATGACGTCATTAAACTGATAATTTCAAGGGAAGTAACAAAAACAGGCAATTAAATTCTTTAAATTTAAAAATAAGTAGTTCAATATAATGTCAATGAATTTAAATTTTGATATTGTTTATTAAGTAAAAATAATGTTAAATTTTCTATATCATTTTCCTTATAAAACAGCTTATTTTAAAGTTTACACTTTAAAAATATATTTTTTTAAATGGAGAAGTTTGTACTTTAAAAAGCAAACTATTGTTAATTAGTAATAATTAATTATTTATTAATAAATCGATGTCATTTTGAAAGAAATTTTCGTTAATTTCAATCGCTAATTTATCGATTAAAATAATTTTAATCGATAAAAATGTTTACCGATTAATCGAGAAATTAATCGATAATTTCCGCAGCCCTAAAGACAAACGATGTTTAAATTAATTAATCTCCAGTTAACTACCAACAAATGCCAACTTATTTTGTTCCATCGAGAGAAAAAATGAAATAACAAGACACAGCTAAAATGACAAGTAGTAACATTCGCTTTAACAGAGAAACAATGGGTACAGATGTGTGCAGGGGCGGATTAAGACTGCACAGGGCCCTGGCTGCAATTAAACTGGGGTCCTGGCTGCAATAAAACTGGGGCCCTGGCTGCAATCAAACTGGGGCCCTATCCAGACAGCGCCCCTTTAAATAAAATGATAGCTAGCAGCTAATTTAAGACTGTAACTAAATATTAATCATGAAAAAAAAAACGAACACGAAGAAATAACTGTTTGAAGTGTTCGCCGGTATGTTACAATTGAGTCTGAAAAGAAAAATTTTAAAAAAACAACATATTGCACCACAGGGAATCGATCCCCACATCACTTGCATCACAAGCCTATACTCTTCCACGCGGCCAGCAGAACTTGTCAAATCAAGAAATTTTTAAAATATAAACCATTTTTTTTATAATATGCTATCTTAGTGAGCCAATCAAACCAAGTTTTTCGATTATTAAAATGATCAGGTCTGAATAGCGATCAGTTTACTTGAGACGATTTATAAATTTATTTAATTTATTACATTTTCAAGGGGTCGTGCAAACATTTGTACACTTTTATTTAAAATAGTTTGGGGGCACCAACACCATCGGAGACCCCTGGCCAAAGCCCGTTCAGCCACCCCCCTCCTTAATCCGCCATAGGGTGTGACTTTACTTTTCTAACAATGAATCACACAGAAACACTGGGTACAGATGTGTGTTAACATTTCTAACAATGAATCACAGAGAAACACTGGGTACAGATGTGTGTTAACATTTTTAACAATGAATCACAGAGAAACACTGGGTACAGATGTGTGTTAACATTTCTAACAATGAATCACAGAGAAACACTGGGTACAGATGTGTATTAACATTTCTAACAATAGATCACAAACATGATGTATAACCGCCAAAGTTGGGACCTCCAAGTACGTCACGAGGCAGCCTAAGAAATCAGTTTGACGGGATATGTGTGAACATTAATACGCAAACCAGATCTCGCACCTCGAGATCTGTCGATAAAACAAGAAATAGGTGGGAGCTCAAGGGTTAATAGAATTATCCACAAGAAAAATGCATCAGTAGAGAGAGAGACGCTGTCAGATGGCGTATTCCCTGACAGCTCTGAGTCTGATTCCATCGAGTCCCAACTCACTGGGGAGGCGCGATGACAATGTCAAGGACATCCACAAAAAGAGCACATACGTCAGCACTGAGACCGCTACAGAAATATGAGAGAACTGGACTAATGGGAGAACTGGACTTATGGGAGAACTGGACTGATGGGAGAACTGGACTAATGGGAGAACTGGACTAATGGGAGAACTGGGCTAATAGGAGAACGGGACTAATGGGAGAACTGGACTGATGGGAGAACTGGACTAATGGGAGAACTGGACTAATGGGAGAACTGGACTAATGGGAGAACTGGACTAATGGGAGAACTGGACTAATAGGAGAACGGGACTAATGGGAGAACTGGACTGATGGGAGAACTGGACTGGTGGGAGAACTGGACTGATGGGAGAACTGGACTAATGGGAGAACTGGACTAATGGGAGAACTGGACTAATGGGAGCTGATGGGAGAACTGGACTAATGGGAGAACTGGACTAATGGGAGAACTGGACTAATGGGAGAACTGGACTGATGGGAGAACTGGACTGATGCGAGAACTGGACTGATGGGAGAACTGGACTAAGGGGAGAACTGGACTGATGGGAGAACTGGACTGATGGGAGAACTGGACTGATGGGAGAACGGGACTAATGGGAGAACTGGACTGATGGGAGAACTGGACTAATGTGAGAACTGGACTGATGGGAGAACTGGACTAAGGGGAGAACTGGACGAAAGGGATAACTGGACTAATGGGAGAACTGGACTGATGGGAGAACTGGACTGATGGGAGAACTGGACCTGAGGGAGAACTGGACCAAAGGGAGAACTGGACTAAAGGGAGAACTGGACCAAAGGGAGAACTGGACTAATGGGAGAACTTGACTAATAAGAGAGCGGTGCTAATGGGAGAACTTGACTAATAAGAGAGCGGTGCTAATGGGAGAACTTGACTAATAAGAGAGCGGTGCTTATAGAAGAATGCAGAACTTGGCTTGTGAGTGAATGGCTTGGAAGGCTTAGAGTTAAGAATGAAGTTCAGGCTATTACAAGTTTGATTTGCATCTAGCAAACCTATCTCACAAACCTATCTAACAAACTTATCTCACAAACCTATCTAACAAACTTATCTCACAAACCTATCTAACAAACCTATCTAAAAAACTTATCTCACAAACCTATCTAACAAACTTATCTCACAAACCTATCTAACAAACTTATCTCACAAACCTATCTAACAAACTTATCACACAAACCTATCTAACAACCTATCTAGCTACCATTGTATCACAACCCTCTTGTGTGCACATGGCTACCATTATATCACAACCCTCTTGTGTGCACATGGCTACCATTATATCACAACCCTCTTGTGTGCACATGGCTACCGTTATATCACAACCCTCTTGTGTGAACATGGCTACCATTATATCACAATCCCTCTTGTGTGCACATGGCTACCATTATATCACAACCCTCTTGTGTGCACATGGCTACCGTTATATCACAACCCTCTTGTGTGCACATGGCTACCATTATATCACAACCCTCTTGTGTGCTCATGGCTACCATTATATCACAACCCTCTTGTGTGCTCATGGCTACCATTATATCACAACCCTCTTGTGTGCTCATGCCTATCATTATATCACAACCCTCTTGTGTGCTCATGGCTACCATTATATCACAACCCTCTTGTGTGCACATGGCTACCATTGTATATACATTGTTGAAAAGCAAATTCCGCCATTTGATGTCAAATCGAGTATATACCTCACAGCATCCACACCAGCCTTAAAAACATCAACCTAAATCAACCTCACAGCATCAACAACAGCCTTAAACAAAACTATCAAACTAAATCAACCTCACAACAACAACAACAGCCTAATAACTACCACATCAACCTAGTAGCACCTACATCAACATGATAAACAGAAGCATTAATCTGACATGAAGTTAGAATCAGTGAACGGCACTGTTTAGGGCCAGGAGGGCCAGTAAAACACTAGAAAAAGTGCTGTGAAGAACTTTGGTCGGACGTCAGCTCTGAGGAAACCTTCCCGATAAGGGGTGCCCTTACCCAACACTATGTGGTTGGTTCTGCGGTTGCCCGCATCCCCCGGGAGGGTTACAATGAAGATTCCCCCTATCTTGCGACATTCCTAGGTAGATAGATCCGTTTCATGGGCTGTGGTGGCACCGCAGTTACGGCGGGTCGAAATAGGCAAATCCACATCCTCCTTAGGGAGGAAACCCCCTTGAGAGGCAGGACGGTGAGCCTCGAGCGAACTTAACCCTGCCCAGGCGGCCCCCTCTTAGAGGGGACCGTGTTGGGGGCGCCCTTGTCAGCTACGCCCCTCGGGGGAGGGGTGGGAGTTTGCCAAGAGATTCCCCAGCGGGACCTATAAGAGTTTTAGTAACTCAGGGCCTTTGATGCCATCTCAAATGTCACATCTGACATGAACAACCTCAAGTAACGACCACAAAAGCAACATCAACGACCAAAAAAGCAACATCAATGACCACAAAAGCAACATCAACGACCATAAAAGCAACATCAACGACCACAAAAGCAACATCAACGACCACAACTGCCACATCAACGGTCTCAACAGCAACGCCACGATTCCACTGTCAGTACGTAAAACGCTATAGTAAGCGCGAAACGGACCGTTGCGTTGACATCCTACCCGCCCCCTCTCGTCCTCACCCCCACCCCCACACTTCGATCTAGAGCGGGTTGAGGAGATTCTCCACCGCTGCTGCCGCCGCTGTTGCTGCCAGCACCACCCATCGCATCTCCTCTCCGCCTCGGGTTATCGGTTTGCCTTTCTACAAACTATGTGAAGCTGTTGTCAATTGATTAGAAAAAATCTCTTTCTTACTAAGAAATAATAATACAGAGAAGGGGGAAAAAACAACTGGAAGTGAGGCGACGAGAGAAACGTTGGATGTACGTGCGTGTAAGAGGTGAGCCCATCACGGCGTGTGCGTTGATACCTGTGATAGGAAGGCGAGCTAAGCCCTCGGTAACAGTACATTCAAGAGCGAGCAGAACAAGAGTTGCGGTGTATGTGAGGTATTTCTGTGGATGAAACACAAGGTGAATAGATTGGTGATTTACGCTTGTTTTTTTTTATTTCGTTTCATTCATTGATGGAACACCGGTGCTGGTAGGCGGGTACTTAAAAAACGACAACTTTGTGTCAGACAAGGTAAGGGGGTATCCATCTTCCGCTGGATGCCAAGTGGATTAAGCGCAGAAATTTGATTTTTTTAAATGTCTGAACTTGAAAATTTCATGCCTTAAAAGATCTTACTATTAACATTTCAATGAGTACAAGGACTGGAAAGCTATGATAACATATCTAAAACATATTGTAAATTACAATTTTTAAACATTAATCATAAATATGTATGTAAGATTTAGCTGTGATGTAAAGTTACTAGCACATATACTTTGAAAGAGTTCACATGGGATGTAAAGTTACTAGCACGGAAGATTTGAAAGAGTTCAAATGGGATGTTAAATTACTAGCACAGATACTTTGAAAGAGTTCACATGGGATGTAAAGTTACTAACACATATACTTTGAAAGAGTTCACATAGGATGTAAAGTTACTAACACATATACTTTGAAAGAGTTCACATGGGATGTATAATTACTAGCACAGAAGATTTCAAAGAGTTCACAACAAGAGACTGAACACAACACCACCCCTCTCCCCCCCCCCCAGTTTAACATGAATTACTCCGAGACGAGTTGAAAGCTAAACTCTAATGCCAGCGCTCCCTGCAAATTGCATCTGACAACAAAAAATTGTTTCTTTCATTGGAGAGGAAAGAAAGAAAACAGAAGAAATAAGAAACAAAATCAATTTTACGTTAACGCGATAATTTGATGTAAACATAAAAAATGTAAGAAGATAGAATTTATACAGCAGTGAATTCCCTAGCAAGCTCTGTTCTGTATCACACGTGCTAACATACCCCGACCTGACATACCCCGGCCTGACGTCCTCAACCTAATATACCCCACCTCACATACCCCAACATCATATACCCCCATCTCACATATCCCAACATCACATACCCCCATCTCACATACCCCAACATCATATGCACCACCTCATATACCAAACCTCACATACCCCTACTTCATATCACGCACCTCACATACCCCAACATCATATACCCCACCCAACATACCCCACCTCACATACCCCACTCAACATACCCCACCTCACATACCCCACCCAACATACCCCACCTCACATACCCCACC
>MUZC01001020.1:17443-40922 GCA_002072015.1 Radix auricularia
ACGTGTGTGTGTGTGTGTGTGTGTGTGTGTGTGGGTCTGTGTGTACGTCTGTGTGTGCGTGTGAGTGTGTGTTTGTATTAGTTGTGAACAAACGATTGATTGTATAGACTGCTAAACGTGACATTAAAGATTCAAAAGAACTTAGTAGGACTTTCTAAGAAGAAAATTGTTTATGTATAGTTAAAATTGTGCACTGGA
The DNA here is from genome assembly GCA_002072015.1 of Radix auricularia. NCBI lineage: Eukaryota > Metazoa > Mollusca > Gastropoda > Lymnaeidae > Radix > Radix auricularia. The sequence goes on from MUZC01001020.1 coordinate 17,642, forward strand.
CGACTAAAAATTCAGTTAATTTTATGAACACAACATTCCGCCAATGCGGGCTTCGTATTATCCGCTTAACTAAACCTCAGTTTTCTTTTAAAGTCTATAAACTTACTTTTTAAAAATCAAATCCCTACAGGGGCCGTCTATAAAGTACGTCACGCTCCAGAGAGGTGAGGGGGTGTAAGAAAGTGTGACAGTTTGTGACAGGGGGGAGGGGGGTGTCCGGCCATGTGTGACGTCACAGTGTTTTATGTTAAATTTTAATTATGTTGTTAATAAAACATATATTTTTGTACGAAAGTTTGACGTACTTTGGGGGGTGGGTCCGAGATTTGTGACAGTTTGTAACAGGGGGAGAGGGGGAGAGGGTTAAAATGGTCAAAAATAGCGTGACGTACTTTATTAACGGCCCGGACTTAATAAAATGTTATGTATTAAGACCGAAAAAATAAGTTATTTTATAAGCTGAAAAAACTTACAATGCAAAATAATAATATTTTTTGAAAAACTTAAATGTAAATACGAAGAAAAATAATCCGTTTATCTTAGAGAAAAAAAAATTCTGCAAATTTAGTGAATTGTTATTTTTCTAAAAAAAGAGCAGGAAGCCATTATGAATGACATACTTATCAAACTTACATGCTAATTTTAGTTTTTATACATCTACGTATATAATCGGATGAAGACAAATTTTGTACGGGCTTATAAAATCATCAAAATTACATAAAATTAAATTTCTAAAAGGAAAAATGCACACGGAACCGCATTTGAAGCATTTAATAAGTGATTTTTCATTAAAAAATTGCAAATATTTGTTAGGTCTAAGATTTTTTTTAACCTTATGTGATTAACTAATACAAATGAGTGTTTTGAATCGATTTTTCTATGAACTGACATCAAGAAAAGGTGTATTGGAAGTAATCGATCAGGGATTTAAATAAGAAAATGGAATATAAGTGTTAAATACACTGATTTAAGAGTGGAGCTAATAAGTGGAATTGTTATTTCTATAAATGGGGGCACCTTTGTGAAATATTTGTAGGGTGCTATTGCTATTCATTTGTAGGGGCATGAGTTAATAATATTGCCGAACCCTGGGTGGCAACAACACTATTTCTTAGCCACTGATATATGCCTTTTGCAAAACTTAAACTAAATAAGCAGGGTAAATTTAAGCCCAAACCTTGCGATTTAACGTCTGTCTTTTAAAAAAAAAAAAACAATATCCCAAATCCCCTCTACCCAATGCATCAATTTTCACTTACGTATTATGTAGCTCAAATAAAAAAAATATACACATATTTTCCTGAATAAAGGTAATTTATAAACAGTAAAGTAGTGGATGTTGTGGATTAACGGGTAGATAAACAATAAAGCTTCTCTAAAAAAACAACTAAACATATGTGGAATATTTCTAGAATAATCTGATGGCATGGTACCTGCTTTGGTTAATAACTGTAAAGTTGTCTATTGGTGCAAGTGTGTGTGTTGTGGGGTATACGGGTGAGTGTATGTGTTTTGGTTATTTCTATGTCTTCTGATGTTGAGCTTCTAACAAGACTATAAGTATTTATCGTCCAAAACAATTCATATTTCTCTGAATTTACGTCTTGACTGTGTTTTTTTATTGTAAGATATTATAGATTGTTGGCATCAGAAAACATTATATTGCAAGCTGGTATTTTGTTGTTGTTGATAAATCAGTACAATTTATGCAAGCGAATAAAAACATATAATCACAAGGATTAAATTTATAAATAGAAAATGAACACAGAACAGTATTTGATGCATGAAACAAGGGATTAGTAAATGTAGCAATAAAAGTGTTTGTGAGGTTGAAAATTTATTTAACCAGTTGCTTAAATAGTTCACGTGATTTTTTTCTGGAAAGATTGCTACATAAACTGCTCCAAAGGAATATATGGATGATAAAAAGTTCGGTACTATTAGAGACGAAAAAGAATTAAATGTACAATTATATGCATGTAGCTAATTTTTATATTCAGTTGTAAATTTCTTACTTTTTAATAGACAATTTTCATTGCTGTCGGGGTGAGTCAATAATATCCTGAATTGAAAAAAAAACTATCGTACTGTAACCTTTATATACTTTTTGCATAACTTAAACTAAACTAGCAGGGTAAATTTTAAGCCCAAACCCTACAATTCTAAGTGTTTTTTTTAAGACAAATAAACCCCATATATACCTTTTTTTGGCATTAGTATTCACATAATTAATATTAAAAATTTAATATCTATCCTATTCATTTGACTAAGGTCATGCTTAGCCTGGAAAAAGAACGAATGTTTTGAACAGCTTTTCCCATGAAAAATTTTATCCTAAGAACAGGTATTTATGGAGGTAACGAATGATGAAGCATCCATTAAAAAAAATTGGGTAAATATTTAGCACAATGCGGTTGCATCGCATACCCTTCGTGTAAAAAACTGTACTGTTCTTTAAAATGTAAATATATCCAGTGTAAAGAAATATCACGGGTATTTTAACTTACAAATAGGATCTTGCATCAAAATATGGGTGTTCGTTAAAAAAAGCTCACTATAAACTACTCATTTTGCGACAAGCTTTTTTGATTTTTATTAGATCAATATTATACACCAGGAATACAAATTCGTATAAAGAATTATTTTTATGTCAAGGACGATCATGCGGTTTACTAAATGGCAGTTTTCTTTTAAACTCTATACTATAACCTGACTTTTTAAAAGTTGTTTATTTATTATCATTCTGTTTTAATATCAAATCCCTACATAGTAAAATATTTTGTATTAAGACAATACAAACAAGTCATTTTAAAAGCTGAAAAGACCCGGAATGCAATAATAAGCATAAAAACAAAGAAGCTTATATGTAAATACAAAGACAAATAATCCGATTCTCTTAGAAGTAATGATAAAGTAAGTGAATTGTTACTATTTAAAAAAAAAAAAAAAAAAGATCGGAAAGCCATTATGAATGATATAAAATTTATTAGAAGATCAATGTCTATGTCATTTTTTAAAAGCAACATTGTTTTTTTAAATTATTATTCATGTGAAAAGTAAATGTGTCTTTTAAACAAATAAACCATATTTTCCACGCTTTACAAACCTTAATATTCACAAAATATTCACTGGCTCAAACAATATGCTATTTGTCTTGAACTAATTTCATGCTTAGACTATAAAAAGGAAGATGTGTCTTTAGAGAGCTTTTTTCCTTAAACCAAAAGGAATCATATGGAAAGACATTGGTTTCATTTTATGATTTATTTGAAAATAAATTGAGCCTTGCTCATTAGAGTTTTATAACTGTTAAAGATATATGTTATTCTGGTAGAGTATGCTGAGAAAAGTATGTGTTATTAAAGCACAAATACAAAAATGGATGGGTAATTTTTTAAAATTCATCCTACTTTCTTATTGTCTCTAACACAAATATCGTGATTTTTTATGGAGGATTGGTTTTTATTTATCGCTATACAATTTTCGTGATGCGATTAAACTCATTACTAAATTTGTATGGGATTTTTAGACTCAAAAACGAAATATAGTTATTTTCCATTTTATTGTGCCCAAACCCAAAGCATAGCACGGGTATATTGCTCGTACATAATTATAGTTATGTCTCGTAAAACGTGTTTAATATAATGCGCACCGATCGTGAATATATTTTTGAAAATCAATGTCAAGGTAATGCGCACCTTATTGCGCGACATGAAAGGTTGTTGAACATATTACGCACCACAACACTCTATCTAAAAAAAATTAACAAAATATAACAGATAAATAAAATAATTTTAAAATTAAATATTTCAATTACTGTCCACTCGATCGATTTGAAATTTTGAAACATCATTTTTATCATTGGCATGAGTCTGCCTACAGAATTTCAGCTCACTAGCTAACGATAAAGTGGGTTAAAAATCGATCCAAAGTTTTTCGACATGGTCGGTCGGTCGCACGGCTCAGACACCCAAAGTTAATAAAGGATTAAAAAACCCATAAACCTTTTTGTTTAAAGAATACACACATTGTACTCATTACATAAGGGCGCAAATTTTCACTTTTTCACGAAGTGGTTCACAGCTTAAATCCTGCCCTGCTACGAGGCACAATGAACAGTAATTTGAAGCTATGTGAAGTTTGGCACGTGACTTCTAAACAATAAACGTTACGACTGTTAGATGTTATCAGGCAAAATAAGGGATCTATGCAAGCCGTGGCACTGCATATGTAATTAAAGGGTATATCATTGGGAAAAAAGATAATTCAGTATTAATTTAGGTGTACATACCATTAAGAAAGGAACATTTGATATTTGTTTAGCTGTATATACCATTAAGAAAAGGACATTCGATATTTCTTTAGATGTATATACCATTAAGAAAGGGACATTCGATATTTGTTTAGATGTACATACATTATTTAACTGAAAGTCACTCATTCAGTGAGCTCGAAAGGTAATATGCACGTTTTTAAAATTTCATATTATTAGTCAATTAAGATCAGGAACGAACAGTTTACAATCATATTATTAATCAATTACTCGCAAACAGTGATAACTCCAGAGGCAATTCTTATGTTTACAGAACAGAAATATGCCAACTGTCTAGTATATTTAATTAAACTTTAAAAAAAAAATTATTATAAATGAACAGTTTTTTTAAAGTCGCAAAGACGCTTCAATGAAATTATTTCAACGTTTACTGCTTAACTATTTCTTGGTGTTACTCAAAGATCTCGGAACCACATCTCCTACGTCATTACACCGGAAGGCTAACAAAGTCTGGATCATTTCTCTGGGAACATGGTCTGTGGGGTGAATGAATGCGTTCTCCAGGGCTACGGTCATGCCCCATCCATCAAGGAAGACCACTCTGTCCGCAAGTTCCCTGAACTCATCCTGTATGATCTTCAGATAGAAGGTGCCCAAGTTATCCCCCCCTACTGCATGATTAGCCTCCCATTCCGAGCTTGAGGTATGGGGGCCGCGTATGGCAACAAGTGCGTCAGGGTTTCTCTCCAGAAGCCTCTCAACGCCGCGCCGCGCTGATTTCAGCCGCGCATGCACCACCCCGAGGTGCGACTGCATCATGTGAACGAAGTAGTGAAAGATGAGCAAGACTTTCCCGACAGCGGGGACCGAGTCTATCTGTTGGGCGACACTCCCGTAATACAGCCGTTGAAACGGGAAACAGAGGATGGGGTGTTCGTGGGGCGTAAACGACAAGGTCACGTTGAGCTGATCGTTGCGACACACCTCTCGGTAAGGCCATGACCCAGGTTCAATGACCTTGCAGGGGACAAGAGCCTTGATGGCGTTGTAGAGACGCACTACGTTCGAGTCACCGATGGTATAGATCCGTGTGTCTTTGAGGCAGCGGTTCGTCCATAGACCGGTCAGTGTGGGGCGCTGACATTGTAAGGACGTCCACACGAGACCTGATGACCAGTAGCCATTAGGTCTGAAGGTTACGTTCCAAGTTATGCCTGGTCCCTCTTGCCAGCACGGCTTTAAATTTGGCAATTGACCTGGACGATGAAAAAAGAAGAGATCTAAGATATAATCAATGATGTTAGTCATATTAATACTGGAACTTAAATACAATGTCATAATTCATTTCAACGCTGAATTTAAGACACAATGTCATAAGTCATATCAATACTGGATCTAAGACATAATCAATGTCGTAAGTCATATCAATATTGAAGCTAAGACACAATGAATTGCATAAGTCGCATCAATATTGAAGCTAAGACACAATCAATGGCAAAAGTATCATCAATATTGGATCTAAGACACAATCAATGACTTAAGTCTAATTTATTTTGGATCTGAGACACACTCCATAACATACGTCAGACGCTATGTTTAAGAAAGCCCCCCCCCCCATTCGGCATAATCTATCAAATTACTTTGTATTCAAGCATCCAAGTTTTCCGACAGATGTTTTGAGCTAACACAAAGCTTTTTGATATACAGGGGCAAAGTCAGGGGTCTGAATTTGAATTCAAGTCCTTAGAAGGTTTTAAAAAAAAATCCCTTATATTAACTTAACCGTCTTGTCCGTCTGTGTGTCGTGGTCCAGCGAAAAAACAAGAGTAAAAATGACTCTTTCCCCGTGATACTATCGAGCTGAAATTTTGCGCATAGACTTTTGACAACAACAATGCACGCTATCGAAATTTGTTAGCGATCGAATGTACCGTATTTATATAAAACAATTTTTAGATTATCTCGATTTATCTCTATGTAGCATGCACATGTTTATTCTAATCTGCCGCGCGATGCGTATTATATTGAACGTAATCAATACTTTTAGTTATGTCTCATATACTAGGGATTTATAATCAAAAACTTTTTTCTACGGCTTGTTAAGTTTTTACAGTTATGTTAACATATTCACAGCAACGCAAGGGGTGAATGGTGTATAATCTTACCTGAAGTATTCACATAGACTGTGGTATTGTGCTTAATCATAAACTTTTTAAAGTCCCTGTAAACAAAAGAATTAAAAAAAAATGAATTCAGACGGTGACAAGAAATGTATACAGACGATCTTTGGTTCGAATCCATCCATGATGCGCCCCTATAAAGGCCAGTCTCTTTTATTGCCTAAACCAGAGGCGTCACCAAGGTTTGTGACACCCAAGGCGATAGCCCATGGTGTCACCACCTCACAACTTTACCTCCTCTGAATCAGTTAGCGTTAAATAACGGGAACTTAAAGAATTTTATATTTTGGTACCCCACCCTTGTGATGGTGTCACCCGTTACGGTGAGCAGCCCCCCCCCCCCCGCAGACTCAGTGTTTCCAATCAATAAACTCAGTCTATAATAAATCTATATATATAATTCTCTACATGGTCCAACGGACAAGAAGTAGCAAGCTGTCTGACCTCTGACCCCACCGACCAATCAGATTGCAAGAAAAGGTAGTAAACATTCAAAAAAATTTGAATGTAAGTCAATTACTGTGTTCTTTTAGATCAACAAAATAACATGTATTTCGAAGCGTAATGGTCATAACATTCGCCGAACAAGCTGAGGTCGCAGGTTCATTCCCCAGCTAAGACATTACTTTTTTTCAATTTTTAAATTTTTAAACTCTCCGATTAATTTCGTGCTCTCCATTGTGGTCATAAACTTTCCTCAACAATTATATTCATAAAATGAATACTTTAGGCGCCCTCCCTCGCTCTCCAGGCATGCGCAACTGTGGTTACCCGTAGTAATGTGTAGTTCATCGCTACTGTTTTCTTAGTCGCTTTGGTATCTCCTACACTCGTTTGAGCCACATTGCCTTTCCATTGTTCTCTTCGATTCCGGCTGAAGGTCGCATGTTCAATCCCCAGCTAAGACATTACTTTTTTAATTATTAAAAATGTGTTTGTGCCCGTTCATTTCCCACTTTCTTTTCAAGCATGACTACGCAACACCATAACAAGCACAAGACGAGTGGAAATAAGCTTGACGAATGACCTCTGTTAGGTTATGCCAATTAGTTTAGGGTTGGAAAGGTAGGGTTGTGCAGGGTGGGGTGTGGCAAGTGGCTAACCACGGTGCACATTTTTCCAGATCAACAATGAGTCTCTGTTATCCCCGCATCTGAGGTTCATTCGCGTTGTTTTGATTTCATCGTGGTGTAGTTTGTGTCTGTTCACCCCCCCCCGACTTCATTTGCACTATCTATGAGCAAATCTGCGGCATATGCTACGGCGCGGGCATGTAGTAATAAGTAAATTGATAATTTATATAGCGCTGTATCGTATCACGGAGCCGGGCTAATGCGATTTACATGTTGCTAATAACATACATAAAATATTTATTAAATAAACATTCATACCATAATAACCACATAAATGACAATACGTCATACATCAGCTACGTTAATCATTAAAAAGAAATATTGTTTCATTGATTTTGAACATAAATTTTTAAAAGATGCTTCTTAAGTGCAGTCTTGAATTACTTAGTAGTTGAAATACTACGGATGTGTAATTGCAGAGGATTCCATTTTTTGGCTGCACAAAAGTGATGGCCTTTCGCCAAATGTTTTAGCTCGTGTCTTCGGAAGACAGAGAATGCGTGCGTCTGCTCAAGAGCGTTTTCATTTAATAAAATATAAAATTATCATATTTGTTAATTCTTGTCAAAAATAATGCAGGGAAGACATGATAATGCACTGTACGAAGCTCAAGAGAACAAACCCGGATATAGTTGTGTAATATTGTCGCGCGGTCACAGCACCAGCATTTATATTATGGGAACATTTTGTTGGACTTTCATTTCGTTTACAGGAGCCATGAAGGCGTCATCTGACGTGGTTTTGTTAACAAGATCAATACGGTAACTACGGTGTTCTCTTCTTGTGTGATTGTGCTAACAAGGTCTATACGGTAACTAGGGTGTTCTCAGATTTCTATCAGGAGCGGTAAAAAAGTCAATAGTCATATTTGCTCTAAAAAAACTCTTTATGCGCTTGACTCGGGTGACATGCCAATAAAACCAGGTCAAAGGTTTGGAAACTTGCGGCCGGAGGTACAATACAATCGAATATTTCTGCCACTGGTTTTTGAATGTCTGTTTTCTGTTAGTTGTTTGAATGTCACTTGCCTGTTAGTTATTTGAATGTCCCTTGAATGTTAGTTGTGTGTTAGTTTTTTGAATGTCATTTGTCTGTTAGTTGTTTGAATGTCACTTGTCTGTTAGTTGTTTGAATGTCACTTGTCCGTTAGTTGTTTGAATGTCATATGTCTGTTAGTTGTTTGAATGTCACTTGTCTGTTAGTTGTTTGCATGTCACTCGTCTGTTAGTTGTATGAATGTCATTTGTCTGTTAGTTGGTTGAATTTCACTTGTCTGTAAGTTGTTTGAATGTCAGTTGATCAATACATGTCATACAAACCTGACAAGACTTCACAAAAGAACGTACGTTTCGGCAAAGAGTCTTCTTCAACGGACAAATAAACAAAAATAAAAATAAAACTTATACAATAAAATTAAAACTTAGGTGTGATAAAATCCAGGGCCAACGAGAGCAGTTGCAGTCTCAACCATATTGTGTTGATTGAATTTCAGTAATCTGTCAGTTGTTTGAATGTCAAATGTATGTTTGTTGTTTGAACTGACTGCAGATGACTTTCAATTTTTTGATTGTCATTTGATTCTCAGGTTTTGAATTTCAGTTGTCTGTCATAATGTAGCATAATGGTGTCAGTAGCATAATGGTGTCAGTAGCATAATGGTGTCAGTAGCATAATGATGTAAGTAGCATAATGGTGTCAGTAGCATAATAGTGTCAGTAGCATAATGGTGTCAGTAGCATAATTGTTTCAGTAGCATGATGGTGTCAGTAGCATAATGGTGTCAGTAGCATAATGGTGTCAGTAGCATAATGGTGTCAGTAGCATAATGGTGTCAGTAGCATAATGGTGTTAGTAGCATAATGGTGTTAGTAGCATAATGGTGTCAGTAGCATAATGGTGTCAGTAGCATAAAGGTGTCACTAGCATAATGGTGTCACTAGCATAATGGTGTCAGTAGCATAAAGGTGTCAGTAACATAATGGTGTCAGTAGCATAATGGTGTCAGTAGCATAATAGTGTCAGTAGCATAATGGTGTCAGTAACATAATGGTGCCAGTAGCATAATGGTGTCAGTAGCATCATGGTGTCAGTAGCATAATTGTGTCAGTAGCATAATGGTGTCAATAACATAATGGTGTCAGTAGCATAATGGTGTCAGTAGCATCATGGTGTCAATAACATAATGGTGTCAGTAGCATAATGGTGTCAGTAGCATCATGGTGTCAGTAGCGTAGTGGTGTCAGTAGCATAATAGTGTCAGTAGCATAATTGTGTCAGTAGCATAATGGTGTCAGTAGCATAATGGTGTCAGTAACATAATGGTGCCAGTTGCATAATGGTGTCAGTAGCATAATGGTGTCAATAGCATAATGGTGTCAGTAGCATAATAGTGTCAGTAGCATAATTGTGTCAGTAGCATAATGGTGTCAGTAGCATAATGGTGTCAGTAGGATAATGGTGTCAGTAGCATAATTGTGTCAATAACATAATGGTGTCAGTAGCATATTAATGTCAGTAGCGTAATAGTGTCAGTAGCATAATGGTGTCAGTAGCATAATGGTGTCAGTAGCTTAGTGGTGTCAATAGCATAATGGTGTCAGTAGCATTATGGTGTCAGTAGCATAATGATGTCAGTAGCATCATGGTGTCAGTAGCATCATGGTGTCAGTAGCGTAGTGGTGTAAGTAGCCTAATGGTGTCATTAGCATAATTATGTCAGTAGGATAAAGTTGTCAACAGGATTAGTTTGTCAGTAAGATGAGTTTGTCGGTAGGATGAGGTTATCAGTAGGGTAATGTTGTCAGTAGGATGAAGTTGTCAGCAGAATGAGGTTGTCAGTACGATAATGTTGTCAGTATGATGAGGTTGTCAATAGAATGAGGTTGTCAGTAAGATAATGTTGTCATTAGGATTAGGTTGTCAGTAGGATGAGGTTGTCAGTTTGATGAGGTTTTCAGTAGATTAAAGGTTGTTAGTAGGATGAGGTTGTCAGTAGAATAATGTTTTCAGTAGGATGATGTTGTCAGTAGAATGAGGTTGTCAGTAGCATGAGGTTGTTATTAAGATAATGTAGTCAGTAGAAAGAGGTTGTCAGTGGCATAATGTTGTTAGAAGATTGAGGTTGTCAGTAGGATAAAGTTTCAGTAGAATGACGTTGTCAGAAGAGTGAGGTTGTAAGTAGGATGATGTTGTCGATAGAATAATGTTGTCAGTAAAATTCGGTTGTCAGTAGGGTAATATTGTCAGTAGAATGAGGTTGTCAGTAGGTTAATGTTGTCAGTAGAATGGGGTTGTCAGTAGGATAATGTTGTTGTCCCTAGGATGCGGTTGTCAGTAGGATGAGGTTGTCAGTAGGATGAGGTTGTTATTAGGATACTGTTATCAGTAGAATGAGGTTATCAGTAGGATAATGTTGTCAGTAGAGTGAGGTTGTAAGTAGGATAATTTTAGTACCATAATGGTGTCAGTAGCATAATTGTGTCAGTAGCATGATTGTGTCAGTAGCATAATGGTGTCATTAGCATGATGGTGTTAGTAGCATAATGGTGTCAGTAGCATAATTGTGTCAGTAGCATAATGGTGTCAGTAACATAATTGTGTCAGTAGCATGATTGTGTCAGTAGCATAATGGTGTCAGTAGCATCATAGTGTCAGTAGCATCATAGTGTCAGTAGCATCATAGTGTTAGTAGCATAATGGTGTCAGTAACATCATAGTGTCAGTAGCATAATGGTGTCAGTAGCATAATGGTGTCAGTAGCATAATGGTGTCATTAGCATGATGGTGTTAGTAGCATAATGCTGTCAGTAGCATAATTGTGTCAGTAGCATGATTGTGTCAGTAGCATAATGGTGTCAGTAGCATCATAGTGTCAGTAGCATAATGGTGTCAGTAGCATAATGGTGTCAGAAGCATAATGGTGTCATTAGCATGATGGTGTTAGTAGCATAATGGTGTCAGTAGCATTATTGTGTCAGTAGCATGATTGTGTCAGTAGCATAATGGTGTCAGTAGCATCATAGTGTCAGTAGCATAATGGTGTCAGTAGCATAATGGTTTCAGTAGCATCATAGTGTCAGTAGCATAATGGTGTCAGTAGCATAATGGTTTCAGTAGCATAATGGTGTCAGTAGCATAATGGTGTCAGTAGCATAATGGTGTCAGTAGCATCATTGTCTCAGTAACATAATGGTGTCAGTACCATAATGGTGTCAGTAGCATAATGGTGTCAGTTACATAATGGTATGAGTAGCATATTAGTTTGAGTAGTGAAATAGTGTCAGTAGCATAATGGTGTCAGTAGCATAATGGTGTCAGTAACATAAAGGTGTCAGTAACATAATGGTGTCAGTAGTATAATGATATCAGTAGCATAATAGTGTCAGTAACATAATGGTGTCAGTAACATAATGGTGTCAGTAACATAATGGTGTCAGTAGCATAATAGTGCCAGTAGGTTAATGGTGTCAGTAGCATATTAGTGTCAGTAGCATAATGGTGTCAGTAGTGCAATAGTGCCAGTAGCATAATGGTGTCAGTAGCATAATGATGTCAGTAGCATAATTGTGTCAGCAGGATTAGTTTGACAGCAGGATGAGGTTGTCAGTAGGATGAGGTTGTCAGTAGGGTAATGTTGTTAGTAGGATTAGTTTATCAGTAGAATGAGGTTGTCAGTAGGATGAGGTTGTCAGTAGGGTAATGTTGTCAGTAGGATGAAGTTGTCAGTAGAATGAGTTTGTCAGTAGGATAATGTTGTCAGTAGTATGAGGTTGTCAGTAGGGTGATGTTGTCAGTAGAATGGGGTTGTCAGTAGGATAAGGTTGTCAGTAGGGTAGGTTGTCAGTAGCATGAGGTTGTCAGTATAATACTGTCTGACTTACTTTGTAGGCGTGTTGTTGAGCAACTCTCTCTCAGCATCTGTGACATTACGTGCCGGTGGGAGACCAATAGATGCACTGCCATTCCAATCCGAACAACTCAAACTTTAAGAAGAAAAAATAAAGGAAATAAAACGTATGACCATTAAAAGGTTCTTTTATGGAGTTTTAACTAGATTGTGGCAAGACATTTTAGGGAAGACGTGTTAAATATGTTTCATTTGTGAAACAACTTCGTGACAAAAAAGTTAAATGTGTACAATTTAGGAAACATTTTTGTGACAAAAATTTAAAAGGTATATCTTTAGTTTAACAACTTCAAGGCATAAAGAGTAGAGAGGGACTCGATATGTTGCATAAGATAATTATTAACAACATTTTAAAGTCTTTGAATTTATTCTATAGGCGAATAGAAAATTATCAGCGAACAGTTAGCGGAATGTACCGGGAAGGCAAAGCAATTATGCGATCATTGTACGATTAATATGCATCTAGTGGATCTTGAAAGAATAAACAATACAAATTTGAAAACAATTAAACTGAAGCATTAAAAATCCTATCTCCAGATCATATTAATAATCACCGAAATTTGTAATTTAATGGCGGAATTCTAACAGCTCTACATCCGGGTTTTAATTTTTTAAAATACTAAGATCAACTTGTCCAGATTTCTTTACAATACGGCGAATAGTCTCCTGGCGTTGTATTAAAACGTATTGATAAATTTACTTTTTAAAATTTTTCATTTGAAAGATTTTATTTTTATATTCATTTAAGAGTATAAATTGTTTGAAAAGTGGAACCTGTGTTAAATATTAACTAATGCATTCTGTGACACTAAAAAAGACGTTGCTAACTGATCGATCAACAGTTTCGTACTCACACAACCTGTTAACGTGGTGACCTTTGAACTATTGAAATAATGAAAACAATGCAGCTACAGGTTCTGAGTGTGGAGTGAAAGTGTTCTTTGACTAAATTTAAACGCAACGTCATTTTCATTGCGAACGCTTTGCTCAAAGTCCAGATGTTTTTTAAAAAAAAATATAAGATTACTGAGTATGGGGTGGGGGCGGGCGTAATGACGTTTTTTGGCCTTAAAAGTGACAAGCGCTATTTTCATTCATCAAAGATGTATACGTGTTTCAACATTTCAAGCCAGCTGATCAACAATAAGTGAGGTAGTAATCACTAAAAAAATTCATTAGGATTAACCAACACACACACATAACACACACACACACACATAGACAAACGCACACATTTTGTCAAATTAATTGGATATGTTATGGGATGAACCTTTTATTAATGTCATCTTAACAATTCAAATATGCTTAATTACCCAAAAAGTACATAGAAATTATATGCTAACTTAACCAGATTCTCATTGATCAAATTCTAAAAAGAACATAAAAAACCCTCAATATTTTGTTAAATTTTTAAAGAAAAGTTGTGTTTTTTAAAACCCTCACCCGCACGAAATATCTATTTAATTGAAAAATCAGTTTCAATATTAGTTAAGAACTGAATGTCAAGATCACAATGAATCACAGTAATAGATTTTTACATTTAAACTATTTCGCGTCAGTGTGATGATACAAAGATATATTTTAATTTACGATTTTGTTTTATTAACTGTTAAGTAAATTTTAAAGACATTAATTTGCCAATCCCCAATCAAGGAACATTTTTATTTCCTATTAAAATTTTATTTACAGAAATTCTTTTAAAATCCCTTCTATTAAATTCGCCGTCTTGTCTGTCTCAAGTGGCCCCGCAGAAAGACAAAAGTAAAAAAAAAAAGACCCACTTCTCGTTATCCTACCGAGCTGAAATTTATCACAGAGACTCTCTTAACTGACGATACATTCTATAATTTCATATCGATCGAATGTACTGTAACTAAATTTATGAATTTTAGATTATATCTGTGTATCTCTATGTAGCATGTAAATGTATATGCTAGTCTGTCGCGCGGTGCGTATTATATTAAACATAATAAATACTTTTAGTTATGGCTCATATATAAGAGATTTATAGTCAAAAACTATATAACTTATATTAAAAAACAACCGCACTTGGAACGTACGACCCACCAAAAGAATGACATGACCCCCAACTTTCAAGGACTATGTTTTTCTGCATCCCTTACAAATCTCCCTCCTACTCCAGACATGCGACACAAAGGCGTCCAGCGAACAAATTGATCGCTTCAATGACTTAACCTTGTGGAACAAAACGTTAACAAATTAGAATTACCCCCCACTCACCCCCCTTTCTTTCTCTCTCTCTCTATATCTATCTCTCTCTCTCTCTCTATCTCTCTCTATCTCAGACACTTTATTTCTCGTTTTGCTGGCAAACTAATGCGCTAAAATAAAGCACCAAATAAGGATACCATTCTGTGACATTTATATGGTGGTTGGCCCGTGCAATGGAACGTTTTTTGAAGTCGTCAAGACTTCCCAAATGTATTAATAACTGCCATGAAATAATTTTAATTAAACAACCCGTTAAAAAAGTTTTCATTATAAATCCCTTATGTATGAGGAAGAACTAAACTAAACACATTTTCTGGAGGCCTGAGATTAATCCCTTAAGGCCTTGGCTAATACTCGGGCAACCTGCTCCATCTGCTGAGCAGTGTCATACAACATTGTTTTCACGTGGGACTCTTTTGCCTCCTGTACCTCCCTGGCTATGTCTAGCGCGGGTCACGACGTCAGCAGGTGTGTGGCCATTTCAAAGGCTTGGCTGCAATGACGGCAGTTCGAGTCCCGGTTGTGGTCTAGCCGGTTAAAGTAAGATTTGGTTGGGCAATGCTCTGTGCGCATTTGGGTCACTAAAAAACCTACGGTTTAGACCCCAGCACTGGTCTGACCGGTTCGGCCTGGGCATGTTAGTGAAAACCTCCCTGGTCGTCGTATTTTACTCCCACTCCTGGTACCAGTTTTCCCTTAAGTGGTCCAATAGCCAGGTCGTTGCCCCGAGGTGAGTGACTGGTACATCCGGTTGGTGTTGGGACGCTCCTGCTAGTGCCAGGGAGTCTGCCTTTTCATTGCCTTCAACATTCACGTGGCTTGGGATCCACTGCACTGTTACCTTACCTCCAAGCCTTTCGAGCTTACCCACGTCTTCCAGAATGAGATCAACTAAGTGGGTGCTACGTTTTTCGGACAGCAAGACCTCGAAAGCTGATCTCGAGTCGCAGAACAAGACCGTAACACAATGTTTGGTGCACACTTTCCAGGGCCCTGTGTTTAGCCCCAAGCTCTTCAGAACGAGATGGTTTTATCATGTTCAAACATTTACAGAATGAACGTAGCTGTAAAACGGGGTGGGGGAGGGAGAGTGGTCATCGTTGGGTGGACTGAACTGCAGTGTCACATGGGCCACTAAACATGTTATATCGAGATAAACTAAAGATGTATTTATTAAATTAGCGTACAATTGATCGATCTGAAATTTTGATACGATGCATTGTTAGGTGACACAAGTCTATGTTTAAAATTTCAGCTCGATAGCATCACGGAAAATGGGTAATGTTTTAAATATCTTATATTAACTTCACCGTCGTCTCTTGGTCCGTCAGGGCCGCAAAAAAGTTTTTACTTCTAAAAACATACTATTTTGCTCTACAAACTTTTGATTTCTGCTGTAAATTCATTCGTCATACTCATAAAGGTGAAATATTCATTCAAACAAAATGTCAATAACAATGAAGTGACATAACGTTCAGTCGGGTCACAGGGCCCAGCAGCTTGAATGTTAATGTCCACTAGGTGGTGGTCAATATTCCCTCTAAAGTTCGTCGGTTAGTGTGCAAAGTAAAAAAAATTAGTCGTTAGCAAAGTTAAACAGCATCTATTTTTAGTGTGCATTTCTACACAATTTGCTGCGTGGTTATTATAAACCACTGCGCGGTGTCAGCCAGGGAACTAACTGCACGGCCGAAAAATGACGCAGGTTAACGGGAACATTGATAGACAACATTCGATTTATTTACCTCTATTATTGTAAATATAATTGAACAACTAAAATAAACTTTTAGAAAAGACTAAGTACTCTTTTTTAAGATGGTCGCGATAGGAGTGAAGGGAGGAATGAGAGGAACAGGGTAGATTAAAAAAAAACAACAACAAAAACAAACAAACAAACAAACAAAACAAACATTGGCTCAACTGGTAATTAAATAATATCTGCGTCTGTTGAGGACTCGTTAACTTCCTGACATTGATTAATTCAGAGAACCAAAATATTTTTTTTGGTGTTTTCTGATCTTTGTTTCATGTTTAGAGGACACAGTTTTATAAAATACCCTGTTATTTTTCATAATCTTCATAACTTTACTTTTCAAGAATTTTCGTGTTAAAAGTATTTCACAGAGAATATTTCAAACAATTTTTTTTATTTGATAAGTTTTCGTGAGCAGTAATGTTAACACACAAGAGTCGCAGTTTGTCACTTGTTGTTACAAATTATAGAGCAGTGTTTCTCAAACTTTTTAAGTAAACGACACTTTATGAATATCCAAGCATTTTAGCGACACACAAAAATAATTTTAACTTAATTTATTAAAAAGTTAACATTTTTTAAAAACATATTAATGTGATGTGCAATACTGTTACATATTAGTATGAAGGATGTATCTTCTTAAGGGAACACATCATTTTCCATCGGGGCTCCAAAGTTGACAAACAAACGCGTGACTCATCATTAACTGTAAGGGGTCTGTCTCGTTTCATGGACTTGATTTCTGTTAATGCCGAAAAGCCAAATTCACAGAACCAAGAAGATGAAAATGTCAATAAAGTTGTAAGTACTTTCAAACTGACGTAAGGATAGGCTTTCATGATTTACAAGCCAGAATTCTTCTAAAGTCGTATTGGTGAACGTTGTTTGATAGAATTTGTTATGTCGTAGTTCTATCAGTTGCTCCTCCTCTTGGTCGTCAGATTGACTTCTTCATTGACTGCAAGCGGATTGATTGATCACCCAAGCAAATTCGTCGATGTCCAGTGATAGAAAATTATGTTGAAGTGACGATAAAATTTGACTGAGAGTGTTCAAAATTTAGTTACATATTAACCATATTTTCTTCTTATCTTGAAATTTGTTAGCAGTTGGAAATCGGTCGAATATTCCTTTCGATATTTTATTTTTCCACAATGACAATTTCTCATTAAACGACTTAAGCTTCCATGAAGATATAACGATGTTCTCAGGTGGTCCTTGAAGCAGTGGCGTAGCTAGAGCTTTTGCCGCCCGGGGCTGTCTCCCATATGCCGCCCTTTTAGGGGCCGCCCATAAATGATGTCACGCACCGGGGAGGGGGGGAATCACACATTTGATGTCATTCAAAACGCGCAACTTTAAATAAAAGCTACACTGAAATATATGATTACCCAAACTTTATTCAATGACGATTTACGTGGTTTTACATGTGTTACGATGTTAGAGTGCAACCTTAAACTAAAACCATATTTAACTGACCAAACAAACAAATTAGGGCTGTTATCGATTAAATTAAATTTAATCGTAAACTTTTGAAAAATTACCGATTAATTAATCGATAATTTTGTTAAAGCTTATAATAAAGATGTATGAAGTCATTAAACTGAAAATTTCATGGAAAGTTATAAAAACGGGCAATTGATTTTTTTTTCTCTCTAGTTATTTTTAAAACATAGTTAGCGCTAAAAAAAAAGTTTAAAAACGCATTAAACTTCAGGCACTTGAATGAAAATTTCAAATTAATTTAAAAAATATTAAAGTAATACGGTTGTATAGAAATTGTCTGATGATTAACACAAATATAAAGATCATCTTTTTATCCCAAGTGTTTCAAAAAGTTATGATTTTTTTATAAGACCTCATGATCACTTTTTCACTATGTTGTTTTCCTTCACTTTTTGAGCCCTTTTATGGCTTTTTAAAAAATGTCCATAACATACAAGCATTTAATTTACTTTAAAAATATAATATTATCTTATCTTAGATATACAGACGCTCCTTCTGTGCAGAAGATAATTGCGTCCACAGACCATGAGAGATGATCTGTTGGCAAGTGATGCAGCGGTCACAGGCCACGGCTATAGGGGTTCCACGCATTACCCCAGATATCCCAAATTCACACCCAAAAACATTAACGATTAATATGCTTTTATTTTTATTACTATATGATTTTTTTTATTAAAAAAAGAAATTGTATACAACAGTATGTAAACATTTTTTTTATTATTTATAAATTTACTTACACACCTAACTTTAATAGTCGAAAAATTACTTACGATGCCGTTGAAATTTATATTATTTTTAATTTCATGTTCTTTGGACAATATTGCAAGATTTTGTTGCCTTAAATCACTTATTGTGGAGCGAATTTTTTTTTTTCAGCTTCAGTTTGGAGAAGCTTATTTGTTGAAAAATATTCTTAGCAAAATATTAATGTTGGATAAAGATTTTTCCAATATTTACTGTTAAATATATTTTAATAGATCAAGGGGGTATTTCCCCTCTTTTTTTAAACATAACGCCTCTTATTGTAGGTACAGCCATGGCTGGTCTTAGGCTCCTGCTATCTATGCGGTCGTAGTGGACCCAGCGCTTTTATAGGCCCAACCTATCTTAATATTCCCATATAATCCTTATTAATACATTATCCCTACCCTAACCTGGGCCCACGCAATCAGTTTCGCATACTAAGCTGCATAAGGGCCCGCAATAGCTAAGACCAGCCCCGTGTACTTCCATAAAAACCTGGATCCTTTCTCTTTCAATCTCGAACATTTCTTTATCAATGTAAATAAATAAATTTAATTGATGTTCAAATTCTTCATTTAGAATCCTAGACGGTATAGTATTATACACGATAATAAGTTCTTGCAAATATATGTAACTCATCACCTCGTTCTTTTATGTTCTTTTATAATTACATCTATGGATAAAAACATTTCTCGTTGTCCTTCTTGCTCTAAAGAAAAACCAAGTCTTCTGAATTTTCCCCACTCATATTTTTCTCCTTTTAACTTAATATCTAGTCGATATTTCCAACTCTCTGTAACAGCGATCTGTATTAGCACATGTCTTCGTTTCTTCAAATGGGTTTGTATTAATTTAAAAAAGACGGGTTCCCATAAATTGAGACATAGAAAAGTAACGGATTGTCATGAACTGAGTAAAATTCCAGCATCTGTTAACATATCACCAGTTAATTCAGATGTCAATTTCCAAATACGCTTGAAATTTTTAAGTAGACTCTATGTCTTTTTCGGAATTATTTATGTAATTGTGGTGTTTATTAACAGAGAAATGAATAATCGTTAATTTTTAATGAATAACCGTATATTAATGAAAAATACTAGCTATATGTGCTACTTTCATGCAATAAAAAAAAGTAATTTTTTTAAAAAAAAACTTACCTTACAATAATTTTATAAAACCTTAAACAGTAATATAATTTACTACTTGCATTTTAAACACAATAGTTGAACCACTATGTCATGTAGGTACTTGTTAGCGCATCATTCAGCGAATGTCGAAATTCCACGCTAAAACTGTCGTGCGATATTAATATTACATATATTCGGACCAGCGGTGATGTGTTTTTTGTGCAGTTTTCTTATAAAAACGTCATATGTAACGTATATAATTTTGCAAACAAATAGTTACCTTTTTTAGCGATTTTAAAATTTTAAATCTGTTCTGCGTTAGTTATAACAACCACTGTGTAATCAAACAAATGTTGCACGAATCCGTTAATTTAAACTCAAATTTGATATTCTTTTTTGTATCCCTATGGTTTTCCTCCTTCAAAAGAAAAGGGGCAGTTTTCGGGAATGGCTGGGTTTATTTTTCAAATGCCCACAAATGCCGCCCTTTCAATGAGTACCGCCCGGGGCGGACCGCCCCTTCCACCCCCCTAGCTACGCCACTGCCTTGAAGGGTTAAGTGAATTCAGTTAATCGAATAAATCGGAAGGAAACTTAACCTTCAACCACCAGATTGCGTGATGTAGTTGGAATTCAACATTTTGATCTTAAGTTTCAGGGACAGAAATCACTTTTATTTTAAGATGTACAAGTCTGTAAAGAACTTTTCCTCTTGAAATCCAGCGAACTTCCGTATGATAAAGTAGACACTTGTAATCGCCATCCATTGCTTCAAAAGTTGTGTAAAGAGTAGCTTGAGACTTGATGAAGTTCACCACTTGAACAACCTGGGTCATGACTTGAGTGGTCGAGACTTGATGAAGTTCACTACTTGAACAATCTGGGTCATGACTTGAGTGGTCGAGACTTGATGAAGTTCACTACTTGAACAACCTGGGTCACGATGGAATGCACATATTTGGGCAATTATTTAGAAACGAGACATTTGCTATGAACCATGCAGTGTACGTAGACGATATAGCGATTTTATTGAAGCGCAAGATTTTTAAAACCTTTGTTTTTTCCTTGCATTGATGGACAACCATCGATGCAAATGCCAACGCACGAAAACATTTCAAGCCAACTACACCGCTAGAAAGAAAATGGCGTACACTGACGCCAACCGAATCTAAAGTCGTGACCCCATGAGAAACAAACGTAATTTCTGATTTTGTTGTTGATTTATTTAACAAACATTTTGTTTTGGTTCATTTTAAAATATCATAGTAACTTTAAGCTCAGAACCCTTGCAATTTTTAATATTTTTTTAACTAAATCTCGTGACACACCTGGAAATCTCTCACGACTAGGGCTGTCAATTTTGTTGAAAAATGCTGCCCGGGTACCCGTCCAAATTTCGAACGGGTACCCGGGTTACCCGTTCAAAACATAGCATAATTTTCCCCGTCATACAGCTATACTATGCAACCTAGCCACCTTCCATGCACCTTATTTCTCACAGTAAACACACGGCCGACGTAAACAAGTGACGTCACGTGATTTTGGCCGATTTATACCCCCCCCCCGCCATTGTCACAAAAACTTAGAACCCCCTTAGAACAAAGATTTGCAGCCACCCCCCTCCTTTTTAGAAAATTAGCATTTGTGAAATAACTTTCTTGTCACTTAAGTTTGTATTTAATGTGAAGTTGAACTCTATTAAATCGATACACGTGCAAATCCATGTAAATTGTCAATAAATAAACTGTAAGCATTCAAGTTTTTAATTGGAACTTTCATTTTAAGTTGCACGTTTTGATGTGACGTCACACTTCTAAAACACACACCCCATTCGTCACAAATGTATGATCGCTTCCTTCCCTAGGAACAAAACGTCATTTATGGATGGCCCATTACCCATCTTAGACTGTTAGTAACTAATTTATTTCTTTAAAAAAATTACTAATTTTGGTGTATTATTTTTTTAAAAAATTGGAGGCACACGTGCTAACGTGCACGCAAAACACAATCGAATGGGGGGGGGGGGGGGGAAGAGGGGGTAGATAAACAACGTCTACAATCGGAAATCCTATGTCGGCGTATTTCAAAGTAACTTTTATTAACAAAACCAAACACGGCCTCATATATCTCTATGCAGTCCCTCCCCACGGCCAACAACTTACCCATTTGAAATTGTTAGTAACTAATTTATTAACTTTAAATACTTACAACCTTGTACATCAGGTTTTCTAGGTCAACACGTGTTAATTCACACAAGAAGCACAAGCGAATGCAAGGGGTGTGGGTTATATGAATGAAGGGAGGAGGGAGGGGGGTAGATAAACAACATTAGCTAGTATCAATCGGCGTATTTCAAAGCGAAGTTACTGACACAGAAAGGATTTTGTTAACTAACAAACAGCCGCTTTTATCTCTAACATCATTATTTTTGGCAGAAGACTATTATTTTCCTTACTTATATGATTCTTTTAAAGTTCCAAAACCTTTTTTGTGTTTGCGATTTCTGTTTCACGTTGAGAGAAAAAAGATGTATCAAAATACATTTCTCGTTGACATTTTTCTCCTTAGTTATAATTTACTGCATTTATTTCAAGCAAACATTTTCTTCTAAAAATTATTTCGAAAAAAAAAAAAAAAAAAAAAAAAAAAAAAGGAATGGGAGCCGAAGTTTGGCCTCCGTTAATATAGACATTGAAGTTACATTTTCACAATTCACGGGTACCCGGGCGGAATTTTACTACTCGGGTAATTGCACGGGAACGGGTACTCGTTGACAGGTCTAATCAGAAGAAGCGTAAACCTATTTAAAACGCCATTAAATAAATTTATAAATTTCAAACAATGAATTAGTTGAGTGGAAATGTTATTTGAAGTTGTGAGATATTTAGATGTGACATCACATTTCTTTACCCCCCCTTCTTTCCACATCAACACACATCGTCAACCCGACACCCCCCAGGCGCATGACGTCATTTATGGACGGCCCCTATTCTCAGACTCAGACTGGTAGTCTATACTCAGACTTATTAGTAGGCGATCTATTCTCAGACTCAGCTTATGACCATGTGGTCTAATATAAAATCATAAAGTAATTCAGAACGTACTATTGAATTTATTTCTTAAATGCCTACATTACACTGCATTCAATGGCAGCTCCGGTACATTCGTGTGATAGATTTGCAGTGCGACTTCTCTGTATATAGACATCGCTTGGAAATGTTTGATGAGATTATAATAAGCCGGTAAAGAAAAAAAGCAGAAAAAAGTAAAAAAAACCCTCAAAATATGTCCTATTGAAAATGTTTAAGATCCACCCAACCTTCCCGCGGGATACCAACCGTGCTGTACTTACAATCTTCATCACCACTGTCGGGGACATTACTTTGAAACAACTTTTTAAAATCAAATATTTAAGCTCACCCCCCCC